>CAAKHB010008649.1:126807-146685 GCA_901007665.1 Aeoliscus strigatus
GTGGTGTTCCAGGGGCAGACCTGCTGAAGCTGACCAGGGAGGACGTCATTCAGATCTGTGGACCTGCTGATGGGATCAGACTCTTCAATGCTCTGAAGGGACGGTGAGTTGTTGTTTCACTTCTCTCTCACAGTGATTGATGTGGCTCCATGTCTGGGCGTTGGTGTTTGACCGGTGTGTGTGTGCGTGCGTGCGCAGGGTGGTCCGTCCCCGGCTCACCATCTATGTGTGCCAGGAGTCTCAGCAGGCCCGGGAACAGTCCAAACATGAGAACGGAGAAGCTGCACCCAACACTTTCTTTGGTCAGTGGGTTTGAAACACCAGACGTCCTGACTGCACATTAGCTGCTACCAAAATGTTAGCTCCTATCAAGCTAAAGCTGCTACCACGCTTTAGCTGCTAGCAAACAACCACCAAACGCAGGTATCCGCACACAGACATTGACCTGGTGTTTCTCCACTTGTCCTCAGTCTATCACGCCATTTACCTGGAGGAGCTGACGGCAGGAGAGCTGACGGAGAAAATCGCGCAACTCTTCAACATCTCATCCCGACAAATAAACCAGATCTTCAAACAGGGTCCCACCGGCATCCACGTGCTGGTCAGCGACGAGGTGACGAGCTGACTTGTACTCTGGCTTCACACGCTCATCCTGAGTTTTCACTGACAGAAGCTGTTTCCTGTTTCTCTCTGCTCAGATGATTCAGAACTTCCAGGACGAAGTGTGTTTTGTTTTGGACACCATGAAAGGTATTTGAATAGCAGACGATGGTGGCTGCGATCCCAGCGTCACATCCACGCTTACTTTGGAGTACCGTAATTATGCAACTATGTATGCTATAAGAAAATGTACGTCATTAGCTCCTACTGAATATTATCTGCTACAGAATGTTAGCTCCTACCAAACATTAGTTCCTACCGTACGTTAGAGGAACCAAGTGCTCTGCTTGGTAGTAGCTAACATTTGGTAGGAGCTAACTGCTGTGAACTCTGAGCTAGGAGAAGAAAATATCCATCCTTCTGAAAGTTGATAACAGCTATGTGGCTGACATTACGGTAATCCCATTTGCTCTGAATCCAGAAGCTGGCGAATCATTACCGTAATGACAGAAACTTGGCTGTGAAGTGCAGCTTCTCAGCTTTCAGGAACTGTTGGACATGTTTTCGGATTCTCAAATACTCATGTAGTTATGGTACTCCAAAGTAGGCTAGCACCAATGTATGGTGAAAAGGACACGTTGACCCGTTTTTTTCTCCTGGCAGATGACACGAGCGATGGCTACCACATCATCCTGAAGTGACTGCTGCCGATCGTGTGTCGTGCACCTGATCCAACCGTTCCACAGCTTCACTCCTCGCTGCTCCTGGAACCTGTGGAGAACATGTGAAGCTCCTGTCCCTTCCTCCCCCAAGGGAGTGACCCTGTTACCACATGACTCCTCCTCCTTCCACGTTGTCTCCTCTCAGTGCTGCGCTTCGCTCGTGTTTGATGAGTGAACAGATGTGATCGATGTCGGCCAAGCGTCCCCGGCTCCAAACCTACATGATATCAGATGAAAAGGTTGGACGCCAGCAAGTGACGTCACATGACTCGGTGTCCATGGGAGCAGGTCCAGAGTCCGTTGGTCAGACGGTGACACACGCTTTCAAATCAGTTAAACATCTGGTTTGAAGAACAAGGTTTTGAATCCGGTTTGCTCCAGAGCAGCTTTTCACACCTGCTCACTTTTAAAGACACTGAGGCTTGTTGCCTAGGAGATGCAGAGGTTTCACCAGTTTCCCTCCAGACGCTTTAGCAGATCAACATTTTATTGTTTTCTTTCCCCACATGGACTCTGGACTCCATCATTGTTCAAAAGAAGAATCATGTCATCGAACCTCCGTCATCACTCACAAACACTAACAGCTTTTTTTATTGTTGGAAGAGCCTGAGCTGCATGTTACCACCGTGTTGGTTTGTGTTCAGTCATGTTTAGAGCTCATATGAAATTGTAGCTTGACGTTCTAGTTTAACTCATTCACTGTCACCTGTCTGTCACTGCACAAATAAAATGTTTTTTTTTTTTTAAGCATTGTCCGACATCTTTGATCTCGTGTCAGAAATGACATTTGAAACTATGTGTACGGACATAGCATCATATCCGTTATCGTGGAAACTGATGAATGACCGGAGTTTCCGGTTGGTGTTGGACATCATCTGTGTTGGTCACTTGTCTGATCTGGTCAGTCGCCACACGAACAAAGAACCAGGAAGAAGAACTTCTTTTCCCACAATACAGCGGCGCCGGCATGCGCATGACGTCACAGCCCGGCCATATACGGCCACTGGGCGGAGCTTCCGCCTCCATTGTTACATTGTAACAACCGGGCCCGAACCGGCACCTAGCCGCAGTCAGGTCCGAGGAACATGCAGCTTCGTGACAACGATCGAACCGGACCGAAGGCGGAGGGAGACGCGGAGCAGCGCTGCGGGCGGAGCCATTGAGGAGGGAAAACCCGTGGAAGAACCCGGATGTCAGCGGCGTTTTACGGCGGCGGACGACCACCGACTTCCTTGGAAACCGAGACAGTTACCGGTGCTCCTCGGACATGTCGGAACGGGATCGACCCGTGAGCGACTGACGTCGGTTCTGCAGGAGGAGAACCGGTGGAGCGGACGGAGAACCGGAGGTACGGGCAGCTCCCGGGTTCCTGCTGCAGAACAATGAGCCTGGAACCCGAATAACCTGCTCACGTCCCCTCCGAGCTCCTGACGAACCGGACGCGGTTCTCCTCCGCTGCAGCGGAGCTCCACAGGGTCTGTGGCCGCCACACAGAGCCTCTGACCGGGCGTGAAGATTGATGAGCTGCTGCATCGGAGAGGAGGAGGAGGAGGAGAGGAAGGAGGAGGAGGAGGAAGAGGAGGAAGAGGAGGAGGAGGAGAGGGAGGAGGAGGAGAAGAAGAGGGTCCCTGTTTGTGCCCCAGGTGAGAGGGTTCAGTGTCTTCTCACACTGCTGCTTTGTCATTGTGTGTGTGTGTGTGTGTGTGTGTGTCCGTCCGTGAGTGTGAGCTGCTGCTCTATTTCCTCTATTAATGTTTCAGTCCCAGTTGCACATGAAGCTTTTCTGACTGCACCATCCTGTCTGTGTGTGTGTGTGTGTGTGTGTGTGTGTGTGTCACCTCAGTGTCTGTCAGCTGCTGCAGCGTCACAGACTGATGAACAGCTGATGGAGGTTCTATTTTCTGGTAGAGCGTCCCAGAAGAACAGGCCTGTTCTCATTAGACAGTTGTTCCGTCCAGAGCAGCTCCAGCTCCAGGGCTGCTCCAGAGAAGCTTCAGAGCAGCTCCAGAGCAGCAGACAGTGATGTCATCAGCGTGACATCACGTTTTGCTGATGCTCCACCTCAGCGAGACAAATGGCAGTGAAGTTGGATTTGATCTGAAAGGATTAAAATGTGTCAAGAACATGGGACACACACACACACACACACACACACTATTGATCATATTGATTGTTGTCATCACATCACTGATTCGTTTGTCGTCAATATTCAAACCTTCAGCTGATGATCGACGTCCTGGTATCATCTGTTTTTAGTCGGCTCACATAAACCCTGCTTGTCAAGTTGCCATGGCGACGCTCCTGGGCTTTATGATTTCAAAGTCTGATTTCATCTGATGGAGGTGGTGTGTGTGTGGGGGGGTGTGATGAAGCTGCTGATCATCAGCCTCGCACGTCAGCTGTGTTTGTGTGTCTGACCCTGTGACCTCTGCCGGCAGTCCCTGAGTCCCCATGGCGACGTGTCCGTCTGGGGGCCTGAAGCGGCGGTATGAAGCGGTGGCCTCCAGCTCTCCCTTCTGTCCGTCCAAAGACTCGGAGGACGAGATCTCCAGCAGCGATAGCGGCGACAGCTGCGACAGTCTCAACGCCCCTACGGCGGCCTTCACCCGTGAGTACCGGTTCGTACGAATGTACAAACACATCAGCGACACGCTCACCCACCCTCACCCCCCCACCACAGCCACCTCCATCCTCCGGCACCAAAAGCCGTCCCCGGGGGGGAAGCGCGTCCGGTTCGACGTGGTGACGGTGTACTACTTCCCGCGGCGGCAGGGCTTCACCAGCGTGCCCAGTCAGGGCGGCAGCTCCCTGGGGATGGCGCACCGCCACTCGGCCATCAGACGCTACACGCTGGGAGAGTTCGCCCGCGAGCAGGAGAGCAGCCACCGGCTCACGCTGCAGCAGCATCTGCGCCAGGAGAAGCTGCAGGCCCGCAAGATGAAGGTGGGCGTCACTTTCACCCATTCACTCATTCATGTCCACGTTCACTCACATTCACTCAAGTCTACGTTCATTCATTGACATTCGCTCACATCCTGATTCATTCATTCACTCACGTCCCCATTCAATCCTTCACACTCACTCATGTCCACATTTCATCATTCTCACATCAGTTCATTCACATCTGCGATCACATTCATTCGTTCATTTGTTCTCGTCCACATTCACATTCATTTTGTCACATTCACTCTCACACTCAAGTCCACGTTCGTGTCATTCACTCATTCACATTCATTAATTCTCGGTCACATTCATTCACATTCATGTCCACAGTCTGTTTCCAGTCAGTTTCCAGTTTGTTCATTGTAAAGTCTTCTTCCTGTTCATGAAAGTGTTGAAATGAGCATGAAGGTGTGAATGTGCTGGTGACAACCTGACACAGGACTGAATAACGTAAAGTAACCATTCTGTTGAATGGTCTATAGAACTGATGTAGGACTGACTAATGTACAACGTTCTGTAGACCTGACTAACGTAGACTGTTCTGTAGACCTGACTAACGTAGACCGCCGTGCGGTCCTCAGCTGACTAGGAACGGGACGGTGGCGTGCGCTCAGGCCGAGCTGCTGACGCTGGACGACGTGTCGGACGAAGACCTGGACGTGGACGCCGTGGAGGTGGACGACTGCTTCTTCCTGCAGCCGTTGCCGACCAAACGGCGTCGCGCGCTGCTGCGGGCGTCGGGCATCGCCCGCATCGACGCCCGGGAGAAGGCGGAGCTCCGAGCCATCCGCCTGTCACGGGAGGAATGCGGCTGCGACTGCCGTCTGTTCTGTGACCCGCGGCGCTGCGGCTGCAGCCAGGCTGGCATCAAGTGTCAGGTGACCACACGACTTTATTCATACGCCGTGTGTGGCGCGCAAACATTCCAGGTGACCAGAAACAAACAAACAAACTGACAAATCTACAGATGTCATTCATTCATTCACACATTCACAAATCAAATATGTACAAGACACGTAGACCCCACCAGCAAACAAAATCTGGACGTAGAAAATAGGTCTAAAATGGTTCAGTAATAAATGTAAACATTGTAATCAAATGAATCATAAATAAACGCGGTGAAGAGCCGGGGGCCGTGTTCTGATGCGTCCCGTCTCCCTCAGGTCGACCGGATGTCGTTCCCGTGCGGCTGCTCCAGAGACGGCTGTGGGAACGTTGCCGGGCGGATCGAGTTCAACCCGCTGCGGGTTCGCACCCACTACCTGCACACCGTCATGAAGCTGGACCTGGAGCGGAGGAGGCTGCCGCTGCCCGCCGACCCCACGCCTTCCCCCTCCCCTTCGGACCTGTTGGCGGGGGGCGCGGGCCTGGACCCCCAGCTGGAGGAGAACGTGGCACAGACGGAAGTGCGGGACCTCCTGGTGGAGCAGGACGTTCTGGAGCGGGAGAACGAGACGGCCGTCCTGCACCTGCAGAGTGCCGAGGAGCAGGAGCGGAGGCAGAGGGAGGAGGGAGGAGCCCCCCCCCAGGAGCTTCTCCTGCAGGGTCCCTTCCCCTCAGGGGCCGCCCTGCTCTGCATCGGCCAGGAGGGCGGGGCCCCCGATCTGCTCCCTGACTCCACCCCTCTGCTCTACTACCAGCTCAGCCCCATCCAACCCGCTGTTCTTCAGAGCCCCCCCGCTGCCGAGGAGGTGAAGGAGAAGGAGGAGGAGGAGTTGCAGCAGGAGGAGGAGGAGGAGGAGGAGGAGAAGAAGGAGGAGGAGGAGGAGAAGAAGGAGGAGGAGGAGGAGGAGCAGAAGGAAATGGAGGAGGAGGAGGAGGAGGAGTTGCAGCAGCAGGAGGAGGAGAAGGAGGAGCTGCAGCAGCAGGACGAGGAGGAGGAGATGTTGCAGGAGGAGGAGAAGAAGGAGGAGGAGGAGGAGTTGCAGCAGCAGGAGGAGGAGAAGGAGGAGCTGCAGCAGCAGGACGAGGAGGAGGAGATGTTGCAGGAGGAGGAGAAGAAGGAGGAGGAGAAGGAGGAGGAGAAGGAGGAGCTGCAGCAGCAGGACGAGGAGGAGGAGAAGAAGGAGGAGTTGCAGCAGCAGGAGGAGGAGGAGGAGGAGATGTTGCAGGAGGAGGAGAAGGAGGAGGAGGAGGAGGAGGAGCAGGAGGAGAAGGAGGAGTTGCAGCAGCAGGAGGAGAAGGAGAAGGAGGGGGAGGAGATGTTGCAGGAGGAGAAGGAGGGGGAGGAGATGTTGCAGGAGGAGAAGGAGGAGTTGCAGCAGCAGGAGGAGGAGGACGATCAACAGGACAGAGTAACAGAGTGTGGGGACAAAAGACGAGCAGAGATGAAGGTTGAAAACACTCAAAGCATCAATACACACAGGTATGACGAGCTGAGCCCAGAGCAGAGTACCCCCAATGCCCCCACCACACAGCAGAGCACCCCCATAGCTCAATAGAGCCTCAACAGACCCTCCCCCAGTTCTCTGAAGATGTTTTGCACAAAAGATTCAATTTCACACTACGTAGTCGACTTGTGGAGAATGACGGGGGGGTTGTATCACTTCTCACCAGTCAAATAGAAGCATTTACTTCCTGTTGGGGGGGCAGCTCCTTCCTGTCCAAGGGGGGCATTACTTCCTGTCGGGAGGGGCAGGGGGATGCTGTTACTTCCTGTCAGGGGGGCAGCCTTAATCGAACAGAAACGCTGGCGTGTCGTGACGGCTACAGTCACACACAGCTGACGCCAATTAACTGTCGGACGCAGCCGTCGTCATGACAACAGACTGATGATCCTGGAGATACTTGTGTCCTGGTGTGTGTTTGTTCCTGCTGCTGGAGGTCGGAGGGCGGAGCAACAGCCTCAGTCGTTGCTGTGATGGTGAATCCATGTTGCTTTTAATGTCGTTTGTTTCCGGAGAGAAACAAACGGAGTCCTGCGACCTTTGACCTCTGGTCAAGTCGAGCAGAAAGTTGAATCTGAACCAAACAAAGAGAAAAAAGTCTGAAGGAAAATGTGAAAGAAACTGAAACATGTCGTGACGTCAGTAAGTTAGGAGCAGACGACGAGTTTATGTACGATGTGTGTGTGTGTGTGTGTGTGTGTATGTACCATGTTATTGAGCAACAGCAGTATAAATATTAGTGAGGAAATATATTTTATTCCTGAAGGTGCTGATGTTACAGGTCTGACCCCTGAGGATGATGAACACATGAATGAGTTGAATCAGTGACTGAAGGAGTCGGCGTTGAATGAGTCTAGAGAGAAGCTCCTGTCCAACGTGTGTGTGAAACGTGTTTGGATTTCTCTTTTTATTTCAAGCTTTTTGTCGTGTGTTTTTAACAGAACAGACATTCTAATGTTATGATGTTCGTTCCAACGTTCTAGCGTTATGATTTTCTAATGTTCCAATATTCGGACAGTCTAAGGTTCCAATATTCTGACTTTCTAAGGTTCCAATATACTGACGTTCTGACCTTCTGATTTTCTAATGTTCTGACGTTCTCTTGTGACACGTCCTCGGTCCTTTGCCATCTTTATTGTCTTAACAGGAAGGAGCTGTGTGAGTGGTGGATTCAAACCCACCGACCGTCCGTCATCACGTCGGACTAAACTCGTGTTCGTCTGCAGCGCAAGCCACGTTTCTGCTGAGTCACTGCATCTCACTCACGCACTGTGTGATGTTTCTGTGAACAAGTGTGTGACGCTGCAAATACCCGCCAGCTGTGAGAACGGCTCTCATCATCATCATCATCATCATCAACAACAACTTTTTATACAAAAATCAAAACAATAAAGTACTTGGTCCAAAATGTTGCTGAGTCATTTCTGTTTTTCATTTATTCGGTTTTTTAATTCCCTTCGAACTGAACCTGTTTTTGTGTGTTTTCATCAGTGAGAAGATAAACTGTCATTAATGGAATCTGAGTGGTCAATACTTAACATTTATTCTCAGAGACGTGAGCTGAGTGTGTCCAACTACGGAGAAGGATTCGGGCCGCATCTAAATAAAAAAGAGTGAGCCATGTGGAAAAAATATTTGAGTTCTGAATTTCACGTGTAACTTTAATCCCAGAAAAGATGGCTTGATAGATACTTTTATTCATCTCCAGGAGAAACTCACAAACATGTGGCCCGAATCCTTCTCCATATCTTCCATAGTCACTGCTGCAGCTACAAGTAAACAACTTCACAACAACAAAAAAGCCCTTTTTCCCTTTTAGACAATGGAGGCTGAAACAGGAAGTGACTGGAGCCGCTTCACTGACCAGTAGATGGCAGCACTGTCTTCTGAAAAGGAGATGTTTGAAGATAAAAACGGAATTAAATCCTCTTTGTAATTGAACCAATAATAATAATAATAATACATTTAATTCATAGAGCTCTGAAAAAAAATTTCAAAGATACTTAGATGCACAAATAGAAATGAAACATTTGACGTTTCCATGCTGTTTGTCTCACATTGAGTCATTAGTTGTCTGAAACATTATTTGAATTTGTTTTTGTAAAAAAGAAAACAGAAACAAATCAACGTTGTGTTCCTCAGAATCTGTTCAGTGGTTCTCTGACGGTCCTCCTCTCAACCAACAGAAACATTCTCACGCTGCTGAAACAACTGATTTTGAAGATAAAATATTTGCTCAGTTTCTGGTGAATGACAGGAAGTTGCTCACTTCTGTGTGTGTGTGTGTGTGTGAGAGAGATAACACTGGTACAAATAACTCGTGATTCGTTTTAATCTCACAGCCACAACGTGCTGTGATTGGAAGCCACCAACAGGAAGGTCTAATCTGTGACGACCCACGTTCTGATAGAACGTGGGTCTGAGCGTCAGCAGCTGGTAGAACTGATGGTTCTGGATGAATAATGGACTCAAGTGAAAATATATGCTTCTGGTTTTGTGGTGTTCCTGTCGGTTTCCAAAGTGAGACAAACACCAGATAGGACAACTGAGGAGAACTGTTCCACAAACACTTTTTCTGGAACAAACGCGTTCCATAGGATTTGTCCTCCAGCTCCCCATTGTTCCAGCGGCCCAATGGCCGGAAAAAGTCAGCTGATGATGGAGACGAGCGGAGGCGGCGCAAAGACGTTCCAGACGTTCCACTCACATGGGTTCAGAGTGGAACAGTTTGTCAAGACGACAGTTAGCGGCTGAAACGCTGATCCAACACCTGGAGTGAACGTTCCCTCCTTTCCCTCCATGGGACGCGTCCTCAGCATTACCATTATCGTCATCATCACTATGACCACTTGTTTTCAAACACCTCAACTACTGCTGCTGCCGCTCATAAACATCATGCTAACATGTGTGAGCGTTTTTGTTAGCACGTGTTAGTGTTTGTTTGCATATGTTAGTGTGTGTTCATGTGTTAGCATGTGTTAATAAGTGTTAGCGTGTGTAAGTGTTTGTTAGTGTGGTTGTTTAGTGTGTGTTAGCATATGTTAGCATGCGTGTGTTAACGTTTTTTTAGCGTGTGTTATGTTTACATGTGTTAGCATAAGTTAAGGTGTGTTAGCGTGTGTCAGCATGTGTTATCCTGGTTTTGCTAGTGCTATGCGTTAGGGTGTGTTAGTGATTGTTAGCATCTGTTCCGACTCTTAGTGTGTGTTAGCAGACATTAGCACATCCACAGAACGTTCTGTGTCCAGGAAACATCAAGCTGTTTTTCATCTCGTTTAAAATCGGGTTTCTTCTGAGAAACTGAGAGATTTTTTGTGACAAACGTGAACATTCATCAGCGGAAGGATCAACGCTTCATGTCACGTCAGGTCAGTCACATGACAACCGTCACATTCATTTGTGCACACATACCACAGACACACACACACACACACACACAGAGCTGTGTCTCTGCAGCTTTGTGAAACATGCTCCTGTCACTTCCTGTTTGTCCTCAGGGACTTGTTGGTCATCTCTGTGTCCGATGGACGTTCCTCTGTTTTCTGTTAGCATTAGCGACTTCTTCCTCCTTGCGAGACGTGTTTTCTTCTCCAGGTGAATTTGTCACAGGGTTTGATTTGTGTCTTTACAACGTTTGTATCAAAGTTATTCTGTGGCCATTTGACGTTTTGAAGCTGTTGTGTGACTTGATGTGGACTGGGGTCAGAGGTCAGAGGTCACATGGACTGTGACCTATTATCCTGTTACTATTATCATTATAACAATGTCTTTGCAATGAAACTTTACACTGAAGCTTGTTGCTTGTTCTTTGAAACACATTTGAGCGAAGGGGCACGGCTACGTAACCCATATACAGGAAGTGACATCATCGCCCTGACCATGTTTCCTATGTGTTGTTGAGCTTCACATCGCAAACAACGCTGACATGATTTTCAACCAGATGAGACAAGACGCGTCAGCCTCAGCGTCTTTCAACTCGCAAACTGCTGAAACTGAAGCGTCACACGATCTGCAGCGTTTGTGTTGTGGGAAGAAAACACACAAGGTTTTGCAAATGTGAGAACGGAAGCCGAACGACTTCCTGTCCGTGTGTTTGAGTCCCCAGTGGATCATTAGGTGAATCATTTAAAGGTTTGTGGCGAACATCTGATCTCCATCATGGCGGGGAGCCTGGGGACTGTTAAAGGTGCAGTCCCACAATTCTTCAGTTTGTCAGCTGTAGGTTTGAGAGTAACAGTCATAGTGTGACTGGTCTGATGGGACCCCCCTGGTCTCTGATGGGACCTCCCTAGTCTCTGATTGGACTGACCTGGTCTCTGATGGGACCCCCCTGGTCTCTGATGGGACCTCCCTGGTCTCTGATTGGACTGACCTGGTCTCTGATGGGACCCCCCTGGTCTCTGATGGGACCCCCCTGGTCTCTGATGGTACTGACCTGGTCTCTGATGAATCACAGCAGTGATTCATCACTGGAAAACTACGGGTGAAATTCAGTCACACATCAGGGACGACTGGAGATGACTTCAGGAGGTTATTTATAGCCCTTACCCCCCTCCCTACTCCCCCCGACCCAGACGCCTCCACCTTCACACACACACGTGAGCTAATTTGTGTGTTTGAGTGTCTGTGTCCAACAGATCTGAGAGGAGTTCACACACGAAGGTTCGTTACTTCATGAGAACGAAACTGACACACACACACACACACACACACACACACACACACACACACACACACACACCATGATGTCAAACATCGGAGTTGATCCAGAATCTCACCATGTGACAGTCGACATCTGCAGTTGCATCGTATCAGTATCATCTGAGGAACCAAGACTCACATCAGAGGGAAACGGAAAGACTGAAACTGGAAGACTGAACGATGTCTGGACGACAAGGACGAAGCTGAAAGACACAGTGAGACTCATTCATTCACTGACAAACACACCGACACTTCAGACTGAAACATGAAACAACATCTGAAACGCAAATCAACATCTGAAACATGAAAGATCTGAAATATGAAACATATGAATCATGAAACATCTGAAACATGAAACATCTGAATCATGTGAAATGTGGATGTTGGATGCTGACACCTGGACGTGTCAGAACCACCAATTTAATCAGTCGACTGCTGGAGAACAACAACAAAAACACATGATGGGGAAGAACTGCTGACAGTACTTTGTGTATTTATTGTAGTATCTTTGTACTTGTGTGTACATTGTGTACTTTGTGTGAGCTTGTGTGCTTTGTGTATTTGTGTGTACTCTCTGAGGAGAACGTCAGTAGTTTTTCTCCATCACACTCCTGCAGAGCGACAGTTCAGTTCTGGGGAGGGGAGGTCAGCCCCCCTCAACACACACACACACACTAATTACAGACACACACACACCCTGAGTGTGCAGCTGCTGCAGGTGAATGAACGGATTGTTTGTCGACTCACCTGGTCGAGCTAATGACATCATCAGAATGTTTTAACCCTTCATGGTCGAGAGCTGGAACGTGTGTGCGTCCTTCAACAGTTAAACATGAAGTAACATTGGACATACGTGTGTACGTACGTGGATTCATACGTATGATGTCTGAAACATCCTGTTGTTCTTGAGCTAACGAGGTTACGTGGAGGTTTGAGGGAAACATTCCACAGAGAATCCCGAAAGGCAGGAGGTCAACATGAGGCCGTGAGACACTCAGGACCATGGACACAGAACCGGACCAGTTTTAGAACCATTTTACATTCACACGGAATCGTCTCCAGGAACATATGCGTCTCCTCAAATCCAGTGTAGTGCATCCTCCAGGCCTGTAGGTGGCACTGTAACACTGACACAGAAAGCCACCATCATAGAGAAGAACACGTGGAGCATGTGTTGGAAGCAAACACAAGGAAGGAGAAGAGGAGTGTGTGAACAGGACGTTGAGCACGGTGAGACGCCATTGTCGCTGTTGTTGTTAGCTAATTAGCAAGAGGCTAAGGAGAGGTGGAGCTATGATGTCATCGTATAGGTTGGACACACACACACACAGAGGAGAAACGGTATAATTCGCGCTGATTCAACGATGATCGTATTCAGGCTTCAGAACGACCAAAGCTCCAAAGATGGAAAATACGTATTCACATAAACTCGTCTCCATGGAGACCAAAGATCCAGATGATAGAAAACTGAACTGATCCACCTGAACTAGTCTCCATAGAGGTCTTCATCTTCACCACCAGATGTCAGCACATCCTCCGGACTGGACCTTTAATCTCAGGTTGTTGCAAGGAGACGTGACATCAGCAGGACATGGCTGAATCAGACCTCAGTGTTTATCTTCCTGTCTGATCCGGTTCAACCGTGACAAAGCAGCAGCGTCACTGGTGAGGACCACAGGTGCCTGGAGGTCAACGCTCCAGGAAGTGAGTCGGAGCGGAGTCACAGAGCTGATGCTGACGTCCTGTGGGTAAACGGCCAGCCAGTTCTTGTGGAATTCATCCTCCAATCTGTTCATCTGAGGAGCGTCCAAACACCTGGATGGATCGAGAGTTCCTCTGCTCGTTCCTCCGACACACTCCGATGGGTAGAAAACATCTCTGCATTCCATCGAGAGTCAAAGAGCTGCAGCAGGTTTAAAGGTGCTGAGTCAGACTCCACGCGGCTGCTCTCCGTCCTCCTCAAAGGTCCTTCACCAGCAGGGCGGCGCCGCAGCTGACAGACCTGGATGCACACAGCGAGCGGGAGAAGATCCAGAGAAAGGTCCCAGTTGAAGATCGACTCCAGCAGCACGACTCTGCAGATGAGAAGCCCTGACATCATCACTGGAAAGACACACACACGGGCGTGACCCGAGTGGAGAGGATGAGGTCACGTTCTGAGGAACGTCCTCGGATTCTGATGTGAACATCTCACCTCCTCTGAGACACCGAATGATGATGGATTCATTCTTTGGGAACCGGCCAATCACAGCGTGTCGACAACCTTCAGATGGGTCAGTGTTGTCACTATGACAGAGGTCAGAGGTCAGGAAGTTCCTTCCAGGGGAAACAGCCACTGCGTTCCAACACACAGACAGTGGCTCCTCAGAGGGTCGTTTCCGTCCCTGTTGCCTCGGAAACAATATGAACATGCGTCTGAGTTCCGACGAGTCATAAAGAAAAAACAGCTCTCGTACGTTCAGAACGCACATGAGGTCCGAGCCAGAGTGTTAACACAAACCAGACGCTCTGAGCAGGACGGGACTGTGTGTGTGTGTGCGCGCGATAAGGAACTTTCCACTGAGTGTGGTTGACTCTTGCTGGTACCTGGTACCTGGGATTTGTTCATCCAGTCATCGTTTGCTCAACACACACACACACACACACACATAGAAAACCACCCGATATTTTCTTATCACAGAAAGAATTTGAGAGATTTGTGACCACTGGACGTCAGATCAAATGATTCATTGTTGAAGTTTTCAGACTCAGACTCCTCCTCTCCTCTCCTCTCCTCTCATCTCATCTCATCTCCTCTCCTCTCCTCTTCTCTCCTCTCCTCTCCTCTCCTCTCCTCTCTCCTCCAGAACAAGCTTCGTGCTGGTCATGTGTGACACATCAGCTGCAGAAGAACAGAAGCTCTTCAGTATCAGCTGGGTACATTGTGTGTGTGTGTGTTGTTGATAACTAGTGTTTCGTATCTCTCGGTCTTATTTAGTTGGAAGTAGTCATGAGACGCCAGCAGCTTTATCCTGACTGAATGAATCCGTTCATGAAAACACAGTGAACATCAGGAGCTGGAGCTGATTCAGTTCCTGTGGGACGGTTCCATGCTGGACGAGAAAGGAGTCATGTGAGGGACACGTGAAGGAGCTATATGCTACACACAGAAGACATAGAACACATAGAACACCTAGAACACATAGAACACACAGAACATATAGAACATATAAAACACAGACAAAACCGATTCTGAGCATCTTTGGAACAAACCTTCTGACATCATCACCATCATCATCACCATCATCATCATCATCACCATCATCACCATCACCATCATCATCACCATCATCATCATCATCACCATCATCACCATCATCATCATCATCACCATCATCATCATCATCACCATCATCACCATCATCACCATCATCATCATCATCATCATTATTACCATCATCATCATCACCATCATCATCATCATCACCACCATCATCACCACTATCATCATCAGCGCCAAAAGGAACATTCCTGAACACAAAGGCAGGAAGAGAAGGATTGTTTTTCTGCGACATATGCTCATTAGCACCTCTGACAAACATGGAAACAGGAAGTTAGAGAGTGGGGGAGAAAGAGCCAGTACGTTTGTGTGGTTCCTGTGTGACATGAGCTGATTGGTTCTAAGCAGTAGATTGGACGATCGCAGACCTCTGATGGCGTCTATATACGGTCTGTTAGCGTGTTACCTCGCACCTCGCTCCCGCACACACACACACACACACACACACACACACACACACAGACACACATCAACATTGACTTATAAGGAGGAGCAGTGTGTGTGGGGGGGTGTTTATTGTCCGTTGTGACTCAGCATACCGGGCGTTTGAACATTAATAGAAGGTTACACAGCCGTAGCATGTGACACGTCCACAGAGGTCAAGAGAGGTCAGAGGAAACGACAAGCAGTGTGTGTGTGTGTGTGTGAGTATGAGAGTTCGTATGTGATGAACGAGGACGAGCGGTGAAGGAAGGAAGAGACAACTTGACCTCACACGAAACGGGATCATTCAGGAAGCTGATGTATGTAATGTGTGAAGATCAAAGCTGATTGTCACCAACAACTGTGTGTGTGTGTGTGTGTGTGTGTGTGTGTGTGAGCGAGCGTGTGCAACGGTATCGCTGCCAATACATTGGCGCTAGCATATGTTGAAGCACCGTACATGACTATTTGCGTCAGAAAACGTCCAACGGTTCCTGAAAGTTGAGAAGCGTCTCTTTATATCCAAGTAGCGGTCATTACGGTAACGGTTCACTGGTTTCTTCAACAGAGTGAACGGGATTACTGCAATGACAGCAACATGGCTGTTGACATGGCTCCTTCTTCTAGCTCCTTCTTCACACTGGGTAGAGGAACAGAGTGACACTTCTCAGCTTTCAGTAACTGTTTTCTGAAATAATGGTGTTATTACGGTACTCCAACAGACACTAGCACCAATGTAGCGGCAGAGACACCGTGGGTGTCCGTGAAATTGTTTTTTCACTTTCAGACTCATTTGTTTCTGTTCTTCAGCTGGTGCAGTGATGATTTGTGTGTGTGTGTGTGTGTGTGTGTGCACCCTGAGGATTCACTGCTCTCTCTCCTGCTGGAACCTCACACACACATTTTACAGCCACATTCCATTACTCCCAGGCCTCCCGTGGCTGTGTAGTGTGTGTGTTGTGTGTGTGTGTGTGTGTGTGTCCTGTGTGGGGGTCAAGGGTCACACTGTTACAGTCAGAGACAAATTGGTCATCCTAATAAATCCTGACAGAATGAACTCAGAGCTGAAACGTGCCTGCTCCACCTGCTTCAGTAAACGTCACATTTCTGTTTCAGTTTCCTGATGTGTCCACGTGTGTGTGGCTCTCATGATGGATGGAGCGGACACCATGATGGCCAGGTGAAGTTGGAGCGGACACCATGATGGCCAGGTGAAGTTGGAGCGGACACCATGATGGCCAGGTGAAGTTGGAGCGGACACCATGATGGCCAGGTGAAGTTGGAGCGGACACCATGATGGCCAGGTGAAGTTGGAGCAGACACCATGATGGCCAGGTGAAGTTGGAGCGGACACCATGATGGCCTGGTGAAGGTTCGGATGGATTATTTTCAGCTTCTTGTTTTGGATCCGAGAGCTGAGTCGTCTGCTGGTGACTCAGCTCGTCCAGGCTGTGACCTGTTATTACATTTGCTGAACCCACTCAGACCTCAGAAGACGGACACACACAGGACACACACTTAGACACAGGACAGATACATGCGTGTACACGTACATGTACACACACACTCTCTCTCTTTCTCTGCGCTCCTGTGGAGCAGCGGTTCATAAACGTCGTTCTCTCATTCTCAGCTCTGTGGTTTCTGTTAACGAGCAGCTTCACGTCAGATGCAGTTTGAAGAGTCTCGCTGCCACACAAGTTGTCTGAACTTCCTCTGTCGGAGAACAGTCGCTGTGGGACGGGTTCTCCGGGACGGGTTCTCCGGGACTCATTGTCCTCTTCCAGCACTCAGCTGCTCGTTGCTAAGAGCTTGTGTTGAAAACAATGGACGTCGTCCACCCTCATGACAAATATGTCATCGACTCACCGGCTGGAACAATCAGCTCACCGCCCTTCCTCTTGCGGCGTGGGGAATGTAACAGAAGAGTGTGTGTGTGTGTGTGTGTGAGTGACGGAGACGCACTGAGCAGGACATTAATGAAACAGGAAGTGCAGGCTGGCCTTTACATCGGAGGAATTTCCTGCCTGATGTGGATCACAGCTCGGCGGCTGTCGGGAGCCGAAGCGAGAGGAAGAAAAGAAGCAGCTGAGTTGTGTTTCTATGTGATTCACGTCTCCGGCGTCACCACTGCATGTTCCATCATCCTCCACAAGTTCCTGACTCGACAAAACCTTTCATCCACAGCAGACTGTAGACTGTGTGTGTGTGTGTGTGTGTGTTTACAGTCGGTTCAATCATGTGTGTTCTGACACTTAAAAACCAACAGTGGCCTGACGGTGGCCATCGGGGCGTCTCCCGCCCCGCCCCCACCTCTGTGCCACAAAGACTGATGAGAGCGTGAGTGTGTGTGTGTTTGCGCGCCACCTCTGGGAATTGACATCATCTATAGATGTATTGATGTGTGTGTGTGTGTGTGTGTGTGTGTATGTGTGTGGTGTTTTTGGAGGGTTTAAGTTTGCAGACTGACATTTTAAACATCGACACGAGCGGCGTGGAAACATCACACACCTTTTCCTTTGTGCGTCTGTGTGAGCGTGAGTGTGTCTTTGTGTGTGTTCGTGTGTGTGTGTGCTACTGTGCACGTACATGCACACACACACACACGTGCCCTGCAAAGGTGTGAATGTGTCAGGTCTATTTTTAAAGTACAGTGTCCTGTGAAATGTTCTATAACAGTTTAGCCGCTCAGATGTGTGTGTGTGTGTGTGTGTGTGTGTTACCATAGCGGCCAAGTGATGATGTCACAGCTGAGGCACTGGAGTGAAACCACACCCCCTTTTCAACGGAAATCTCTGTTGGAGTGAAATGGAAAATAGTGTTCAGTCAGCCAGACCCATTAGTGCGTCACCCGGAGCACGCACACACACACACACACACACACACACACACACACACACTCGCAGTATGCTAACAGCACACACATTTACAAGCTCCTAGCACACATTGATACTGAAGACATGTTTATGTATGTGTGTGTGTGTGTTTTAGCTCAAAGCTGCAGCGGGTTCAGCTACAGGTTTGACCTTTGACCTCGCTGTGAATGTCCTGGTCTAGCGTTTGCATTGAGCTGCACCTTGAACTTCATTCTGTACGTCGTGGACCAGGATTAGAACTGTCAACCCTCCGGTGCCCCGACAGCTGAGCCCCCCCCCGGCCCAAAGACGTCCGTCAGCGCCGCGCTCTGCTCACTGTTATTAATACCAGCCGCTCTTGACAGTGGGAGCTCATGTTGCTTCTGCCAAATTTGGACGCGGCGTCAGATCCCGGAGGCTCCGAGTGAATCAGTTAAAGCAACAGTCAGTGATTCCAGACGACCTGCGAGGCTTTATGAACCTATGAACTCTGAGCGACTCGGAACACAAACGTCCCACACACAAGCTCGACCCCACAACGGGCCGGGGCTCACACGGTGACCTACGACCTGTGGAGCTGCAGGTTCAAGATCACAGTCTGTTGATCACAGGCTGGTCACATGGCACACATCATTAAGTCACTAATGAAATATTCAGGATTATAACATTGACACTGAGAAAAAAAAAAGATACCGGTACTCCAGGAGTGTCAATTCCTTGAACGTGTGTGTTTGTGAACAGCTGATGTCACGATGGGCAAAGCAGTTCTTTTAGAAGTACTGAAACGTTGGAATCTGTTCAGTGGGAAAAACCGATTCGATTTTCGATTCACTAAATCGTTCAGTGCCAAACACGACGTCAGTCTCCGAGAACACCAGAAAAATGGGTCGCTAGGAGTCAAAGTCCAAGTAGACAAAGCGAGTTTCTCTTTCAGTCCGTGATTCGTGTTTGTTTCTCGTCGGGTTCACCTGGTCGCAGTCTACCGCTGCACTCAGCTGAACTTTGAAACCAACGAGTCCGCGATTCTGTACAGTTCGTTCACCCAAAGGAGTCGGTCTTTCGATCAAATCGTTCGGGACAACACTGAGTTAAAAAAAAAAAGAAAAAAAACGTAACAGTTTCTGCTTCAGATGATCTGAGATGAACAGAGAAGATCCATTGTTCAGGAGTTGATCATCAGTGATGGACCACAGGCTCCTCCTCCTCCTCCTCTGTGGGAACTCCCTGCTCCTCAGAGAACACACACTCTCTCTCTCACACACACACACATGCACGCACAGACACACTCTCTCTCCCGCAGCAGCTGAGGAACGATGCGCGCGTAGGATCGGCGTGTTGGGGAGTTGTGACCCGGTTCGTCTCTCTCGGACAGTCGTTCGGTCATGTTCCGGTCCGGGGCCGCCGGGAGCCGCCCGGTGCTGTGGACCGTCGCTCTGCTGATTCTGGTCCGCGGCGGAGGAACGTTTAACCTGGACGCGGAGAACCCGGCGGTGTACAGCGGACCTGAAGGAAGCCACTTTGGATACGCGGTGGACTTCTATTTGGCGGATCCGTCCAGGTGAGATCCGAACCGAACCGAGTTTGACAGCGCTGAGAAAGTTCCACACGAACTTCTGCATTACATGTAAAAACTTGAGCTAAATGAGCGACGTGTGTGCGTGTGTGTGTGTGCGCGCGTGTGGTGTAAAACATTTTGGTGGTAGCGGGGGCGCGCCTGCACACGCACGCACGCACGCAGATACAGAGGATTTGAATCTCCTCACTGACCCGATGAATCTGCAGACGTGTTCTGTTCTGTCACTTAGAAAAAGAACCTTGATTCTAAATGGTATTGTTCTTTCATTCCTCTCTGACCTCTGACCTCTGCCCCCCCCACACACACACACACACATAGTCACACACAAAACTTCCTGTTTCTACCCGCTGTTGCT
>CAAKHB010008649.1:161511-173326 GCA_901007665.1 Aeoliscus strigatus
GACTCTGTCTCCGTCTGATTAATAAGTCTGAGTCTGACGCCTGAGGGAAGAGGAGGGAACCGTTGTCTCCTCCTGCGTTTGTTCGTGTCAGTGTGAAACAACGAGCTCACACAGGAGACGGAGCCTGTCTGTGTGTGTGTGTGTGTGTGGGCAGGGGTCCAGCTGTACGGCAGCGTGTTCATGTTTAAAACCTTTAAACAGATTAAGCTGCATTATGGGGGATGTAATTTAAGTGTGTGTGTATGTGAGAGAGAGTGAGTGTATGTGTGTGTGTCCCAGCCTTGAGAAAAAGGGGCGGGTCTTAGCAGTGGGCAGCCAATCGCTGCAGCGTCTCATGACATTCTTCAATCTAATTCGAAGCAGACGGATCAAAACATTGAGTTCTTTGTTTGATTTATTTGACCTGAAGCTTCAACGAGGATGAATGTGTGTGTGTGTGTGTGTGTGTGTGTGTGTGTGTGTGCGCGCGTGTGCGCGTGTATGCACAAACTAAACTCCACATCATCTTTTTGCATCTACTGTATTAACGTAGTACTTGAATCAATGTGGACATGAATGAATCATTTCAATGTATGTGTGTGTGTCTGTGTGTGTGTGTGTGTGTGGACAGTCCTGTTCCTCCGTGGACTGCTGGGCGCTGCAGTGTAACATCGGCCTGCTGGAAAAGGGGACGACGGCCATCCTGAAAGTCCGTTCACGCGTCTGGGCCGAGACCTTCACAGAGGTGTGTGTGTGTGTGTGTGTGTGTGTGTGTGTGTGTGTGTGTGTGTCAGTCACTCTTTTCACTGCATCATCCAACTGGAGAATTGAATATGTGAACACTGCAGGAGACATTGTGTCCGAGCTGATCGAACTTGTGCACACACACATTTGACAACAACAGACCAGTTCACAGAGGTTGAATGTAGATTGTTCCGGAATTCATGTGTTCATGGACAGAGTTCCTCACACACGCACACATACAGTCAATGGTTGACGGGTGTGTGATGCGTTCCTGTGAACCCGGTGTCTGGCGCCCCCCGGTGGCGGTGTTCAACTGCAGCCTGTGACGGGTGTTTTCTCCTCAGAGAGCTCACAGACACTTCGTGCTGGAGTGTTTGTCCCAGTTCAGCGTGAAGAAGATGCCCTACGCCATCGTACCCAGACACGTCCCCAGCGGACACAAGAAGGTGAACGTTCACTCATTCATCAGTCATGAAGTCACGTCCGCCGCCCGTTCTCACCCGTTGTCCGTGGTCAGGTGGTGACTCCGGTCGTGTGGAACAAACCCGACATGGAGAACTCGGTTCCTCTGTGGATCATCGTTCTGGCCGTCCTGGCCGGTCTCCTCCTTCTGGCTCTGCTCATCTACGTCCTGTACAAGGTCGGTGACACATCACGGCGTCATTCATTCAAATTCAAACAACTTTATTGATCCAAACACACTTCAACAAACATCTACACAGCGTCAGTGTCCTCCTGGTACTCCACTGTCCACACGAGAACAACTGTAGGATCCTCAAGACAACAGAGGAGAGAATGTACCATACATAATAAATTTGTTTATGTTTGATCGTAAGTAATCAACAAATAAAAAAATGATCACTGATAAGGTAGGGGAATGAGGAGCACAGGGAGAAGGTGTGAGTAGTTCCTTCTTCACACCAGGTCGAGGAGCCGAGTGACACTTCAGTAACCGTTTTATGACGGTTGCCTAATTACGATACTCCAAAGTATGCTAGCACCAATGTATCGCCGTGGATACCGCCGGCGTTAAAGGGTTAAAGAAGAGGAAATAAAAAACGGAGGAAAACAGATTAAGACTGACAAAAGACATAAAGTGACGTAATACACAACAGTAAACAACAATAAATAACAAATAACGATATATAACAGTAACTTGAACAGAATAAGATCAGATGAGAAACAATGTCCTGGTGATAAGACGTCTGCCGTGATGTTCCTCTGCAGTTTGGCTTCTTCAAGCGGTCCTTACCGTATGGGACGGCGATGGAGAAAGCTCAGCTGAAACCTCAGGCTGCATCTGAGGCCTGAGCGGAGCCCTAGAACCTCAGAACCACAGAACCGCAACAGAACCGGCCGTATGATTGCAAAGGAGGAACGGAGGAAGGGAGCAGCTGAGGAACCTCTGGAGCTCCACACGTTTTCAAGCAGATGAATGTTGTTTCTTTTCTTTTGAGTTTCACAAACAGAACCTGGAGCGTCCGCTGACGCTCAGCTGGTGCTAACGATCCGACGCCTTCTGCCTCAACCAGACTGAGCAAACGTCAGGATGTTGGAACAAAAATCCAGCGTCCTGATTCGAACCAAAACGTCTTCATTCAGCCGTTAGATGATTTTATGATTTGAACCTGAAGCTTCCTGGACGTCCAGCTTCCTGCAGCTTGGAGCAGGACAAGCGGGTGGAGAAGCTGCTCAGGTGCTTGATGTTCCTGCCAAAGATCTCGCTCGTCCTCAGGAAAGAACCGGGTTGTTTTTGCACTCAAAGGAAATCTACTGATGGAATCCACAGACACCAGTTGTCTGCTGATCGGTTCCTTCAGGAGGAACCAGCCTCTGGTCCTCTGAAGAACCTCAGGACAATCAGACGTGTAAATACCGTGTGTGTGGTCAGTGTGTGTGCGCTGGCATGTTAATGTGTGACTGAATATTTATGAACGTGTGATTTTAAAAAAAATTTTTTTGTATGAATTGGTTATTGGCTTCCTGCTGCTGCTGTTTCTCTCTGTCGCCTCCTGCTGGAGGATCGATCACTGTGAATGTGTGTGTGTGTGTGTGTGTGTGTGTGCGCGCGCAGCAGTGTCGAAACCTCACACACACACACACACACACATACACACACACACAGAGCAGCAGCCACTGGAAGCGACCTGTCGTTTGAACGTGCAATATTTATATTCACCCGTTGTGATGTTACCTTTCTTGTTTTCGTGTGTGTGATGTCACCTGAGCGATGTGTGGAACCACTTTTTTTTTTTTTTTTTACTCACACACACACCAGCAGAACACGTCCGAGTGAACGTGTGCTGACTTTTCTGCGCTGTACGCTTGAATCACTTCCATCGGTGTTTGTGTCCTCACAGGTCAAAGGTCACAGACTTTAAATCTGCTGACCAGGAGAAAGCTCCTGACGTGTCGGCCAGTTGTTGAAGCTGACCGGATCATTTCACTGCTTCACACACACACACACACACACACACACACGTTGTTACATATTTTTGAGAAGAGTATTTTTGAACTGAAATGAAACGTGTCTCACCCCATATTGGGGAGAATGATTTTGTGAACGAACTCTGCTTTGTTTCCACGGTTTGTATTTTAAATAAAACATTTCTCTTTTTACAGCGTCGTGGTGTCAGTGATCACACACACACGCGTCTGAGAAAATAATTTATTTACAAACTTACATCGTATGAAATCATCTACATGTGAATGACAGAGGAACTATAGCTATTTACGTATTAGTATATAAGTGCAGTTTGTGAAGATTCACATCAGGTTTAACGCTGACGGTATCCACGGTGATCCATTGGTGCTAGCGTTACTGTAATTACTGTACACGACTATTTGCGCAGAAAACACTTCCTGGAAGCTGAGAAGTTGCACTTCACCGCCAAGTTGTCATTAAGGTAATGACAGCGCTTGCAGCTACAGAGCAAACGGGATTACCGTAATGACAGCAACTTGGCTGTTGTCAAAATGCATCGGTTCGATGGACGTTTTCTCCTTCTCTGAGCTCCTTCACACCAAGTAGAAGAACTGACTGACACTTCTCAGATGATTGAAAAGAAAAAAATATGAATAAGAAAAATATGAAAACATTGATCATTTCCTGAAGAGCCATGTTGCTGTCATTACGGTAATGTCATTGGCTCTGTTGCCAGAAGCCGGTGAGTGATTACGGTAATGAAAGCAACATGGCTGTTGTCAACTTTAAGGCACTAATAGATGTTTTCTGATAGCACAAGCATGTTTTCGGTACTCCAGAGAATGCTAGCACCAATGTATCACTGGGAATGTCAGTGTCACACACGCACACACACACACACACACACACACAATCTGAGTGCTTCAGCGTTCCTTCATTCTTCCACATCTTCTCTCGTGGCCGTTTCATGTGAAGTTCAGTGTTTCACAGTTTCTGCTAACGTGGACGTGGCGCTGGAACCTTCTATGGTTCTCGACAGCTGCGTCAGCACGCGCTGGTTGTCAATCACCTTCAGGTTCTGGATGTAGAGGCGGACGCCAGCGGAGCTGGTGGAGCTCCGCAGAGGGAGGACGTGGTCCGAGTCTGGAATCAGATCATCATCAAACCGGAGGAAGGTGATCATCACACGGCTCAGAATCTTCAGCTCACATGTGGAGATCCGAGCAGCGGCTCCTTCCAGAAATGTCCGGTCTGCGAGGCCCCTCTGAGGAGACGAGGACACTGTGGAGGACAAACGACGGTGAACGGTGTCAGAGCTCCAAGGTCTTCTGCCTGTAGCAGATCACTCACCGTAGGGTGGACTCCTGCAGCCTTGAACGCATTTCAACGTTCTGGCCATCAGACGCTGTGGACGAGAGCACAGGGACCTTCAGCTCTGAGGAACCTTCAGGTCTCTGAGGAACCTTCTCAGAAGAGCTGAGCTGGTTTTATTCTTTCTTACCATCTTCTCAAAATTGACCAGTCTGTCTAAATAGTTGGGGTTCCCCTCGTGGATGAACGTCATATCTGGGAACAGAGAACATCTGATCCGTCCCTGATGAATGAATGAATGAGTGAACTTCAAGTTAAAGGTGAAGATCTGAGACCTTTGAGCAGCAGCGGCATGAAGGGGATGTATGGAGGACTGAGTTTAGCCACAGCCAGTCGGTAGGCTCGGTGGTTACGGGACGGGTCCTGGCAGGACAACACCCAACATCAGACAGAACATCAGACAGAACATCAGACAGAACATCAGAGACCAGCAGCAGCAGCTGGAGGAGGTTTACCATCAGCCTCTCGTAGGAGCAGTAGATCCTTTTGGTCTTTCCAGGAATCCTCTGAGGAAACATGAGGAACAGAAGTTAGTTTGAGTGGAACACTTGTTCCAGGAGAACCTTCTCACCTCCCACGTCTTGTAGAGTCTCTGAACCGCGCTGTTGCTCAACCCGAACATCACCGCGAAGAACGAGTTCAGATTCTTCTGCTCCTTCAAACTGACACAGAGGAGACGCTGGTTCACCCCGAGGAGTTCTGGGGCCTGGTCGGGTCTGGGTCTAGAACCTTCAGAACTCACACTGCAGCGATCTTGATGAACCGCTTGAGCAGCCCGGCCCGTTTCAGCAGGTCCTCACAGAGGCACAGCTCCGTCACCACCCAGTGCTGAACCTCGTTGAAGCGGCGCACCAACCGCTCCAGGTTCGCCGTGACGGCGCCGGGGAACTTCTGACGGCCGAAGACGTAGTAGACGAGTTCCACCTGGAGGAGCGAGGACGCGGTCAGACGAGGAGGTTCCAGCTTCCAGCAAAGACAAGACGCTCCGACTCACCTCGTGCACGGCGCCGAACATCTCCCAGTCGTAGTTGGTCAGCTCGCCGGCGATGTCTTTGGAGCTCATCTGCTCCAGCGCGTCAGATGTTCCTCGCTCTGGACCCTGCTGCTCTCTGAGGGGCTTCTGGCAGGAGGACACAGGTCATCAGAGGGCGTTTGGACGCCGGCCGCCTTTGGCAGGAGGACGTTCCTCACCAGCTGCTCCACGCGGCTGCTGGAGCAGATGAAGAGCTTCTCGTTGAGTCCCAGCGCCGTGTAGACGGCTGAGGCCTCCAGCTTCAGCTGAGCTCGGTCTGCGCAGGAACCAGCAAACACACACTCACACACACCACCGCTGGATCGGCACACACTGGACTCACGTGGACTTGAGCGAGACCTCCGGAGGAGTTCATCTTCACCAGGACGTGATCTCCTCCCGGCCGGACCAGCGCTGACATCACATCGTGGACGGACGCGTCCACTGGCAGCAGCAGAGTCAGAGCTCGTCCGTCCGGCCCGTGGACCTCGTACAGCACTGAACACACAGGCGGTGTCAGAAGATCTGACCGCTGATGGACGTGGCAGAAGATCTGACCGCTGGCAGGGGCGGGGCTTCACCTTTGTCCTGAGCTCTGATTGGCTGGAACCTCCCCGCCGGCTCCTCGCAGTGAGCAAACCAATCAAACGGCTGGTTCTGTTGATGACATCACAGGTCAGAGACGTTCTCCTGTTCCCTGACGTTGTCCAGGAGGGGGGAAGTCTCTCACCCGCCCCAGTGACTGGTGGCCGTTCTCCAACCTGTGCAGGTGAACTCAGTCAGATGGTTCTGCTACAGCTCCAGACTCTGACACATGTTGGGTCATACGTACGCTCGCGTCCTCCTCCGGTCCCGCAGCTGCTCCCTGAGGACCCCCGACAGACGGAGGTCACCTGCCACCTCCTTCTTCAGCCGCTGTCACCCAGGGGCCAGACGGGTTTAATGCACCAGACGGGGGGAGTTCAGAGAACGTGCTGCGAGATGTTCCTCACCTCCAAACAGTCCGACGCAGCCCGGTCGTCTCTGAGCAGAGCTCCGTACAGCGCCACCCACTGGCCGATCAGCTTCACCACCTTCCGCTTGTTGTTCAGAACGTACGCGGCCTTCTCCTGCTCGGAACCCTCGGACAGCTCCGCCTGGTAGGTGGAGGAACGTCAAGGAAGCAGCTGAGAACAGAGACGAGTACCAGGAGGACTTGAGAGAACCCTGTGTGTGTGTGTGTGTGTGTGTGTGTGTGTGTGTGTGCAGCGGCAGGATATTGGCGCAGTAACGCAGAACACAGTTGACTGGACGGCATGAAGACTTTATGGGTGAGAAGAAAGTCACTGATGCAGGGATCTGCAGGGACAAAAGTCACAGCAAGGTCACAGCAAGGTCACAGCAAGGTCACAGCAAGGTCACAGCAAGGTCGTGACATCACAACAACGTCACAACGATCCGGAAGAACTTTTCACCGATGCCATCGTTTCCACTGGAGTCCAACTTGACTCTTTCCAGAAGGTGTTCCAGGATTTTCTCAGGCGTTCCTGACATCACAGTGTACCTGCACATACACGCACACACGTTACAGCTGTGGATACACCCGGTGTCGGCGTGTGGCCCCCGTTCTGTTTCTCACTTGCTGTGGTTTCCTGCTCCCGGTTCTGATGGGTCAGAACTCTTCTCCAGCACCAGAACCGTTCTTCCATGTTCCTTCAGACGCACCGTGTTCGCCTCAACGTCCTGGAGACGGACACGCAGACTGTAGACTGTCGACACACACACACACACACACACACCTTCAGGATCCGGATGAAGTCGTGTTTGTCGACGCGCAGGAAGTGACAGTTGTCTTCTCTCAGGATGATGGTGGCAGACCGAGGAGCGTCGTTCAGCAGAGCGAGCTGCCCGAAGTCCTCCCCCTCGTGAAGGGTCGTCACCACACCCTGCGCACACACACACATGCACACACTGACACACGGATTCCAACATGGACGCCGTCTTTGCTCCAGTAGAATCATTCACCTTCCCGTGCGTGATCACGTTGACGGAACCTTTCCAGATGATGAACCAGGATGTTCCTTTGTCGCCCTGACTGAACACTGAAAACACACACACACACACACACACACACACTTTATCATGTTTAAAGACCGCAACAGGAACTCGTTCCAGTTGTGTAACTTTACGACTCCACACACACACACACACACACACACTTACACACAGTTCCAGCTTTGTCATGTGACTCAAAGACGAGGACGGCTGCCAGCTCCTTACGCACCTACAGGGACGAGGAGTGACGTGTGTGTGTCATCATGTGTTCACATCATCAGTGAAACTTATTTACTGAATCATGTTATTGTTCTTTTAACATACAGTATACAGTCTATTAATAATCACCATCATCATCATCATCATCATAATGACAACTACAACTTCAGTCTGATTATTTATCTTCTCCAGTAAAATAGTTTTCCATGTCTTAAATAAAAGGATCTGAAGAACTGACAGAGGTGGAGAGATGAGCAGCAGCTCTGATGTGTAGCAGCTCCTCATAGATGATCTCCAGGTCCTCAGGGCTCCTCTGACTGGGACTGGACACAGGAGAGGAGGAGGGGGAGGGGGAGAGGATGTGAACCAATCAGCTGTGAGGGTCGTTTTCATCAGATGATGAGTCAGTGGAACGTTCTAGAAGAATCCAGAACGCTGCTGAAACACAACCGACGACCTTTGTGGAGCACAATCTGAAGAAGCGGACAGTGTGTGTGTGTGTGTGTGTGTGTGTCACCTCTTGCGTAGGATCATGGTCAGCAGTGCGTCAGGTCCGAGCTGCGTCAGCAGCATCAAACTCTCCTGCAGTTCGTCCTCGGTCGTCTGCTTCAGGTCCGAGTCCACGAATTGGTAAAACTGAGAGTTTTTGTCCTGGAAGGTCAGCTGACCTTTGACTTGAAGAGACGGAGGGAGAGGCCCCGCTGAGTGTGTGTGTCACAGATCACAACGAGACCACACACACACACACACACACACACACACACACACACACATCACGTGACCTCCAGAACACGTTCTCAGACGCTGACCGTCAATCAAACTGATCTTGGGGCGACACGGTGGATCAGTGAGAAGGTCCCTGCTTCGGTTCCTTGGATCTTTCCGTGTGGAGTTCTCGTGCTCTCCCTGAGGGTGGTTGTTTCACCCCACAAAGCCCATGGTGACACAGGTGACACTTCAGAGCTTCAGCCTTTATCTGACCTCCTGACCTCCCGAGAGGGACACCGATGGAACATCCTGGTGGTCATGTGACAGGTCATGTGACAGGTCATGTCGTCCGTTATGTCCCCAGTCAACCTGGTCCAGGTTCTTCTGGGCTATACTGACGTAGGTGTGAACGTGTGAATGTTTGTCTCTTCCCCTGTGAGGACCTGCTGACTCGTCCAGGACCCAAAACCAGAGCCGCATGAACGAACGAACGAACGATCGAACGAACGAATGAAACAACGGATCTTCAGTCTAAGTTGATCGTTTCATACACACGGACCCGAGTCTGCGACTCTTTGGAGGTCGCTACGACCTCTAACAATCAGAGTGATTCTGTTTGCTGGTGAAGAATCGTCTGAGGTGACTTAAACCGCTTCAGCTCTGCAGAGTGAGTCGTCAGCGGAGAACGAGCGCTGACTCGTCAGAAACGACACACATCAAACTCTTGACTTTGACCCGAAGTGTCTGAGAGCGGAGACGTCTGCAGCACAAAGTTCTTCTTCTACTACTGCAGTCACATGAACCGATACCTCGTCCAGTCTTCTAGTCTGCACACACACACACACATGCACACACACACTCTCTCTCTCTCTCTCTCTCTCTCTCCTCACCGTGGACCAGCATTCCTTCGTCCACTAACACCTGCCACATCCCAACCGCCTGACTTCTGGACTGAAGACCCTGGTTTTGTTTCATCAGCCAATCGACAAGCTCCTTCCCGGAACAACAGCGTCTGTGGGCGGAGTTTAACACACCTGTGGGCGGAGTTTCCAGCGGCGGCACCGAGGAAACTCAGACTACCTGTACGTTCTCAGGTGGTGTTTCCGGTCTCGGATCAGACCCGGGCTCTGCTCCGTTATGACGCTCCGCACCGACAGCGCCGCCTTCATGACTCGGTCCGACAGGAACTAGATGGAAACAAACAGGAAACAGTGAAACGACGTTGATAAATCTGACATGAGACAACGACCGGCTCTGACAATATGTCAGAGTGTGTCTGTGTTTGTGTGTTTGTGAGTGTTCATGGTGGAACCGGGTCAACCGTTGAAACAGGGTGAACCGGGTGGATCCGGTGAACCTGTGGCGCTCTGAGCTCGTCTGGGGTTCCGTCAGCTGCTCCGTGAACATGTCGGCCTTCAGCCCTCTGAGCCGCGCCGGGGTCGTGACCTCGTGAGGTGATTTGTTCCAGAGCTCTGACGGCTGACGGAGGAGGAGACTTCACAAAGTCCCAGAACCCCACCAGCATGTTTCCTTTCTGGGGTTTGTGTTTCAGTAGAAGATGATTCACTGAACCGTCACTGAAACACGATCAAGACAAACTTCAGCCAGTTGCCTCAAATCAGACGGTTCCAGAAAGAACAGAACGTCTCCTGAGACGTCTCCAGAGTCTTGCTGGGTTCATTCGTAGACATGTAGATGGACGTCCAGTTCCAACAAATGAACCCAGTAAGATACCGTGACCTGGACGGCCGAGAACCTCCACACGAGGTCTCCAGAGACGTCTCCTGAGTTTCCCAGCACCTCTGACCCCTCTGACGTTCCCAGGTCCTGGAGTCTCCTCTGACTGGGACCGACATCCATCAGCTCAGTCGACTCTGACATGAACCAACAGAACGAATCATTTGCGTCATGTGACATTTATCAGCTGATCTGAGAGCCAACAAACTCATAAAGCCTGGGATTCTTCCTGCACACACACACACACACACACACACACACACACACCAGTCAAGGGTCCAGCACTCACTCACTCACTCACTCATCAGAACTTTATGACTCGTTCAAACCTCCAGGATTTTCACCTGACGACAGCTGGAAGTTGTAGCGTCTCTATGACGTAATCCCAGTACCTGTAGCCATGGTTCAACAGGTGTGTGTGTGTGTGTTTACTGACGCTGATGAAACTTAATGAGGCTGAACTTCGGTTTTACAGGAGGTTCAGTTTGCTGCTGCTCACTCGTGGTGACCGGCTGAAGAGCCAGTTATGCTGCATTCACATGCAATCAGGGAGACGGGAGAGACGTTTGCTGGATGGAATGCACAAACAAACGAGCTGTTTCTTTGTACGTACGACCCACGTGACATGTTTCTATGGCGATGCTGTATTGTTTCCAGTAAATAAAATACATATGAAATATATGATATTATGATAAAATATAAAAAAATACATTCATGTGTATTACTTAGGGTTTTTATCATATCAATAAATCTACGGCGATAAAATCCTGTTTTCTTGTTGTTGAATCTCAAACTGAAAGTACGTGAATTCCGTAGTGGTGACCTTCCGTGACCTTTGAACGTCATTTCCGTCTGCTGTTGCCGTCAACGGTTTTCTCTACCGGCCTCGCCACTGTTTTACCGTCTTTCTCTTGCCCACTAAAATGCCGCCTGCTGTTTCCCTGATTGCATGTGAACGCAGCACTGTGCTTCTGCGTTGACGTGACTTGGACCTGACCCGTCGTAGCTACAGACATCCCACTTTGTCCTGAGTGTTTCTCGTTCCGCGTCCGTCTTGTCGCTCCGCGTTGAACCTGACCCCGTGGTCGCTGAAGTCCATTCTTGTTCTAGTTCTTGTACATTCCACCAGGAGATTCTGTGGTTTTCTGAGTTGGTGACGCCATCTTGGATACTGGACCTGGGTGCCTCTGACAGTTGAAGGTCAGACATCTTTTGTCTGTCACTTCCTGTCCAAACTCCTCACCAGGTCAAAGTTCTATCATGAGTCTTCCATCTTTGTTCCTAAGTTCCTCAGACTTTCTTCTTCTCCTCAGACTCACAGCATCTGATAAGTTCCTTCAGAAACAAACACTCGTGTTCTTCGTCAGCTGACTGAACAGAGGAACTTTCCATGTCAGACACTGTAATCAGTGTTAAAGTTTCTCTGCTGCTGAAGACGCTGAGATAAAAGCAGCCGAGACTGTGTGTGTGTGTGTGTGTGTGTGTGTGTGTGTGTGTGTGTGTGTGTGTGTGGTGTGTGTGTGTGTTTGTGTGTGGGTGTGTGGGGGGGCACGTGGGGAGGGGGGGGGGAGGGGGTGGGGGTGTGA
>CAAKHB010008656.1:0-18139 GCA_901007665.1 Aeoliscus strigatus
TGACCTGGCCTTCGTGTTAAACGCACGCTCAAAAACCATCTCTCCACCCATCAATGCATCTGCGCTCCTAATGAAGTCCGCGGTGGTTTGCGCCCCCGGAGATGTTTTACGGTGCAATTAAGGCCGCTGTGATGAGAAGGTATGAATATTCAGCAGAATGACAATTAATTAGCAGACAGAGGGCTCCTAAGAACCCTCTCAATGCCAAATTTAGCCCACATGACGGGACACACACTCCTTAAAGGCCATGGCAGAAGATGGAATCGGAGAAAATGCATCCTCTCTGATGTGTGCGAATATTAATGCTCCCCCCTCCCTCCTTTATTATTATTTCTTTTCTGTCTGAATATATTAGTATTGATTTTATCAAGCAGCCGATTACAGCCCAGCCCATTAGTTGTTTCTGGGTGACATCAGAGGGGAGTACCTGAGAAAAGACCTTCGGGCATTCGGAGCATATGCTCGGATTATGCTTAATGGTCTAATTACATAAATTAGGCATTCATTATACGGTACATCATCTGTAACAGATATCTCAATTGTACAGAGGCGGAACATCTGATTCAATTTGTCCGTCCAATTAAACACTGAAATATTCGAACGAGTCAGTTTGTGGATTTCAAACAAAATTTTAGATTTTATTATTATTATTATTATCATTATTTTTATTCGTATTATTATTATTATTACTATTATTTTTGAACACTTTTAATACAATATTGGGTCTCTCAGATGTGTAACCAGCAGTCTCACTATATGACCATTAGATGGGGACTATCTATGGGGGGAGCATGCATGTATGTATCAGTCTATCATATAATACATATACTGATATGAAGTGTGTGTGTGTGTGTGTGTGTGTGTGTAGGACGACTGTCCCAGTTCGTTGGCTCCATATGGCGACTAACAGCAGGACTGATGGGAGCACAACTTGAGGTCCCTGTTTGTGCTGTGGTCTGTAACCAAAACAGAGAACCCCTAACGCCCCCCCCCCCCCCCCCCCCCGCCCCCCCACCACACACACACACACACACACACACACACACACGCACACACACGCACACACACGCACACACACGCACACACACACGCACACACACGCACGCACACACACACACACACACACACACTTGCATAATTCATTACAGACAAGAGAGTGGCACTCACACTCCCATTTCATCGTTTTTGGTGACAGATGACTCTCTAATAACAAATCATCCTGTTACTACATGCCATACTTTGCCACTGACAGCGGAGAGCAGGAATGCGCTCCAAAGATGATGAGAACAAGAGAAAGTCAACGAACGAAAGAAGAAGAAGAAAAAAAAAAGACAGAGTCCATTTCAATATTGATAGGAAAAGTGCAAAAGCACCTCATTACTACACCTTGTATTATAATGAACTCATTCCATATGAACAATAATCATGGAAATTCTTGTTGGAAACGAGCGAATAATGCAGTATTAAACAATGTGAGATCATAATATATTAACAACAAACTCAACAGGAGAGTGAACTTTCACTGTGAAGCATAAAGATAAAAGGGCTATTATGTGGGGGAAAAAAGGGATGTGAATTAACCTTGTTCAATCACCTACAACATCACATTTCGCAGAAGATAAAAATGAAATAGAGGGATTTGAGCGGGATAACCATGAATCTAAACCTCTGCATGATGAGAGAAAGATCATAGGATGAAGTCATGTTAATGTGGGGAGGAACATCATAACTTGTGTGATTATATATAGACGTAGAGGTGTCAAACAGGTGACATATAAAGTGAAGAGCAGTAAATGGATTGATGCCGGGTCACTTTCATTCTGACCTCCGGAGGTCAAAGTTGTAGGTTTAACCTCTCACCCTTCACCTCTCCCTTTACACTGCTGCTCATTGCAGAGTTAGTGGTTATTAATAATGACAGAAAATCGTTACCATGTACAAACCTTTTGCTGTTTACGCGTAATTAATCACAGTCTTAGCGAATGATTAAACAGTTTGAACTCTCGGATCAATTCAGAGGATGTTGACATTATTTGTTAGCAATGCCACAAATGCGGCTCTCCTCTGGGGGTTAGTGTGTAAGGCGTCTAACTGAGGCAAATCCTTCTCATTGTGCGTTCGCGTGGTTGGAAGGCATGGTCTTTTGTGCGACGCATGTTCATCCAGACCTTGGCAGTGATCAGAACACACTCAACCAACTGGGACCAAATGAGGGGCATTTTGTTCCGTCTTTCATCTTATACATCAGGGAAAAGCTCGGTCTCTGAGGATGGATAACCGAGCCAAAGACCAGAACAACACAATACACAATAACAATAAGTGTTTACAACACTCATAAACAAAAACATGCTTCTGATTGTGGGGACACCCACAGGGAATGTAGAAGAAAAGTCTCCAGAAAAGTTTGCAAATGTGAATTACGTCTGGACATCCAGCAAAAAGGAAAACTGGAACACCTTAATGAGGCTTTGCACTCCCTGTCCTCAACGTAGAGATGATAGACTCGACGGTACCAGCACAACAAATAAGTCCTTTGCTAGGGGTGACTAGCACAATGGCCAATCACTAAGTGCCACTTCTATTGATACATTTTAATTGGTGTGTGATCTATGCTGCTGTAAGACTCAAATTTGCAGCGCCAAGCATAAACAAGCCTCACAGTAAATCACAAAAGGCTTTAAAGAGAAATGCAAACAAGCGATGTTGCATGGCACGCTTTTGCACTGCTCCGTTATGGTTGACCAGCTCAATGTGCCTCCTGCTGAAAGGTAATATGCATGACACAATTCCAGGCACTAATTCATTTGTTTAGTAATAGGGGAGCTAACCTGCGCTGACAACATGGCTGCAGTGTGGAAAACATAAAGGTTCTGTTAATCCACAGCTAATCAAAAGGGCACAGGAAACAAGCCCACGTAAGGATTTTGCCGAATTAATTAAGGAGAAACTAGAATATTTGTACACCTATAAAAGGCAGGACAGAGATCAGAAGCAGCATCATTATTCTACCAGATTCCTGTGGCAATGTCGGCGTGAAGACCCCTAACTGGCCCTCGGGAAAGCGTGGCTAATATCTAGAGAAAGATATGAATTTATGTGTCTGAAATCTTGCTGATGAAGGTTTCTTGAAACAGCGACGCAGCCAACATAAGAGATTTTATTTTGAAGGATAACAGAACTGATGAACTGTGATGTTGATTACTAGACCCTTAAGAGTCCGCACTTGAAAATAATGTTGTTGACTCTGACCTGCTCAGGAGCAAAGTACTTGAGATGTAACAACGCATTTGAAATATAGTCAGGAAATACACACGCATACAAAAGATTGCAATTACATTTCCGTTCAATAAATCTAATGTGGAGTTGAGGTTTGCGCTGTTATAATAGACTGATGGAAATGAACAGGGAGAATCCTATGAAATGTCAAGTACCACTGCATATCAAGATAAATCTTTACTGGTCACAGCGACAGTAGGCACACAGCATTAACAGTCTTATGAGCTCGGGAAATATTCGGTCCACCCCGCTGAAACCAAAGCTATTACGATCCCAAATAATTAACTTTAAGCTGGGTATAGGCAGCTATCCCTACAAATAGGATGAGAAAGAACAATTCTCAAATAAAATCAGACAATGACGAGAGAAGCCTTGTCATTTAAAAACAAAACAAAACAAAATCAACTCCAAAGTAATAAATCTGTGTATTTACATTTTATGCACAACATAGGATATCACATGGTCTCTTGCTCACATGACCGAAATTAATATTTCCAACGTATATTTTTTGTACCGAATCGAAATGATGCCGCTGTTATGTGAGAGTAACAAATGGCCGGACCAAAAGGGAAACAAAGGTTCCTTGACAAAAGAGTGGTTCAGATGTTTCCACTGATACCATCACTAGCACATACTGGCCTTTCACAGTTATATCAATGACTTGTTGCCTGATATGCACACATGTCTCAAATCAATATCTGAAGCATGAAATTTTTGCTAAATCTTAATATTTTACTTGCCAAAAAGTTAAGACCATATTTTAGTCTTGTGTACTTGAGCCCACCACTCCTGTTCATCATGATGTGATCGCAACACTTTGAATGAGTGAAATCTCCTAATGCTAAACACCCTAGTGAGTTGGACCTTTTTTTTCCGTGCTGAAAACCCTGCTCCAGGCCTGAACTGCTCCCATGTCAGTGCTTCTCCTGTTAGTCAATCATTACTGTTTATGTCCTCGTCCCACTGACAGACTTCAACAGGCGCTAAACCAACTCAGGTAATATGGCCTAATAAATCGGGGCCAATAAAAAGCATTTAATCGTAAGTGTCAACATGATTAATTGTGCACTAAAATCCATGTGAGACCTCCCCAGTCATGGGGGCAGTGAAACGGCATTTTGCATTTCAGCATAACTGGCACCAGGACAAGCAGTTATGTGAGACTATCCATGGAATAGTATGAATATCAAATTAATAATTAGTCATGTAATTTCTCCTCAGGAATTACTATGCCTTAAACTCGTTGGTGAATTTAATTATTAGCAGCCTTTTTGTTTCCATGTCGCTCTCATTACTGTCAGGATTGATGTAACGTAAACTTCATTAAAAATTAAAGCTGGACTCTTAATTACGAGGCTACACTGACTGAAGTTAGAATTAGCCAACTCAGTGATGTGCAAATGAGAGCATTATTTAAGAAACACGCTGGAAGTAGTTATGCTAATTTCAAGAGTTCACAGTAGCAGACCTTTTTACTTGCACTTGCATATTCATTAAACACACTATGCAAATTTAATGTAGCAGTCTTAGTAATGCCTTGTTAATTTATTCAGATTTATTGAGTACGACTTGTAAAAGTACAAATTTAATTACACTATCTCCTTGGACGGTGAGGGATATGGCCAAGGTTTTAAACTGTGTAAATCAGGATGAGCGTGGAGAAAAAGGGAATGAAAGGACACTGCTGTTAAATAGCCAGGCTTGAGAGACATGATTTACTTAAGATATGATTCAAGTAGAAATTTCAAAAGCGTATTCAGCAGGACCACACATACTCCTTCCCCTGCTTAATGTAGCATGAAAAGGAAGAGACTGGACTTATTTTACCCAAACTAGACAATCACTGGCAGCAAACACCCTCCCGCCCTTCACCCTCGCCCCTCACTCATACTGACATAAAAGCCCAACAATCATCAGTATCCTTTCTTAGACTACTGTGTGTAAGTACTGAAACAAAGGTTCCCCCATGGCCAACAATACAATACTGGTTTTGCCATCATGTACAAGAACTGTTACATCCACTTTTTAGGCAGGATTTCATCAAATAATGTTCAGTTTTCACCAAACAAGTTGGAAGGTAAAATGGAGGCAGAAACACCCCATTTCATTTTGAGGTAGGTATGTTCAACCTGGTTAAAAAAAACACTACACGATTTTCTTACATTGTATGAAGCTGGAGTTTGCGCTGTTTCTGTACGTGTCATTTAATACTTCATTTTTTGTTAAAACCTGATCACCACAAAAATAAAAGAGTTCCTGCAGCTTCCACTAGAGAGAGGAACAGCATCCAGAAGCCATTGATGTTCTGTAAAAGACGTCAGGAGATTTTAAAAATATGGCCTTAATGTGCCAGGTTTCTCAGAAAATATGATAAATTTTCATGAAAAAAGGTTCATTTGTGCCTAATACTGTTAATGCACGCAAACGCAGGTGACCGTTTCTACTGCTGAGTTGCAAACAATTAATGTCACGTTCTGATCACTTGTCAGTCATTGCTGTGTTGCTGCTATTTCTGTTTTATTAAATGTGTTATTGTATAAATTGTATTTCTGTATTGCTGTGAACATGACCGTGACAGAAACAGTTTGTAACAGCCCATAGTTTCAAAGTTTTAAATATTGCAGATCCCTTTGTCCCATTAATGCTTTACATTCAAGTTCTGTGGATCCGAAAAACAGAATTATGTGATATTAAAGGGTCAGTATGTAAGCACCTGAACAATCAGTGATAGAAGCACTAAGCATAGAAGATTTCATTTGAACAACAGTGACGTATGAAAAAATTAGACCCCTACATTAAATGTGTGTTTCTCCTCTTAAAGTGAAACAAAGGTAATATGCAAACTATAAATGTTTTGTCGGCGCGTGTGAAATGCTGGTTCAGTGAAAGGTGACTATTACAACAACACAGCAATAAACATTTGCATCCATGAGCATGTTTACTATGTTGGATCAAATCCAAATAGAAAGACTTACTGCACAAAAAGAGAGGTGATAATTAACATACAGATTTAATTCCATATCCAGAACCCCCCGGTAAGAAAACACGACTGCACAGAACTAATGATGAACTGACATTTTACATATTCTCAAGGATCCAGAACAAGTCTTCTCATATCACTTCAAAGATATAAAGGGGAAGCTTATACACTGTGCAGCTAAATAATCTTGTTAGTTTGAAGTGGTTCAGTCAGTTGTCAGTGACTCGATGTAAGCCCCCGGGAAAAGCAGTGAAAGGCTGAATGGGAGGAAAAACATCACTGGAGCTATGGTATCATTGTAATGGTAAAAACAACCTGCAGACATCGAGGGCCACACAGCTCTGACCGTGGCAGAGCTGAGCTCGATGGCTGCGTACACCACTCCAGGAGATAATTACACTGACTGGTGTCTCTAGCTCACGTCTGCTCATACTCCCCTGGGGATGTGTGTGCCATTGTGTGTGCGTGTCTGTGTCAAACGCAATTGTGAGTATGTGTGTGCGTGAGTGCTCGCACACCAGTGGCTATTGGGCCACTATTGAAATCACCTCTCACTGTTTTGCTGAATACTGAATGGAAAATAATCCATCTAATGCAGCAATGCACACAAGAATAAAATAAAGATAGAAATCTGATAAAACGCTCTACACAATAAAATTGCTCTAGGCTGTATTTATTTTGAACACAGGAAGAGAACACAATCTTTTTTTTTTTTTTTTCAGTGTTCCTATATATAAAGCACTCTGAAGAAGCAAATGTGTGTGACTGCATAAGTTGGGTGATGTACCACAAACACTCAAAGCTGCATTGCTCAATTACCTTCTGCTGTTAATAAAAAAAATATTTACTGCGAGAGAAAAATATTTGTAATTGCAATCACAATTTACATTGACTACAGGCACTGTCATAGCTAAACACAGATCACTGTGTTTATTATAATTCAGCACGCAATAATATATTACATATAATATATATATTACATATATTAATACATTTCAAAAATGTATTGTGGAAGTGAAATCAAATACTTATTATACATGCATATGTATAATAGTAATTACATTTAAGTCTACATGAGGTTTCTGCAAAATGTTTAAAAAGTGTAGTGTAGAAGCATGATCATAACATTCATCATACTTAATTTTATGACCCAATGAGAAATATAGTCAATAGAAATGAGTCGGAACTGTGTGCATGAGCTAAAATAAAACTGTCTACTTCAGTTAATTATGTAAACATTATTTTCATATTGCATATACATGACATTATCAGTTTCAATTTGCTGTCATCTGCATTTATAACGCACCAGCTGCACACACACATACAGTCGTGGACACGCACACACATATCAGTCAGCTGTCATCATGTATCTCACTTACAGTAGACAGGGTTGTGTAGTTTTTTCCGATATACTGAGTATAAACATTGATGATATCACAGCTGCCATTTTTCCACATTATTCCATGCAGCATTGAGGCTGAAATTAAAACACTGATCCTATTCAATCCCACTGAACCTTCAACTAGCAGATGACTTAATATATATTCTTCATCTGCCTCTGAGAAATCATTTCCATTTTTCTCACTCAGAGTGACAGATGTGAACCATCCCATTGACCATAATTAATTAATGTTTAAAATGAGGAGGCCACATATCAGAGGCATTGCCCAGGGTCTGAGGGCCAGTGACACAGCTCTATCTGTCTGCCTCTGTGCTTTTCAGTGTAATTATCCCATTGCCATGAATAATGGGACAAAGGGGATCCAAGTGATGCTTTGATAGAGATGAGATTAGTTTAATCAAGTTCATAGCTTGGGCTAGGCCACCGAATCTCATCATCCCTCCTCTCAAATCACCAGACCCTCACCCCACCCGCTAACGTTCCCTTTACACATGCCACATTACCTCGAAAAATTTATGACATCGTTAGTTTTAAGTACTACCTCTGTTAGGACAATGCATGCTGAAAGCAGGACCCTCTTTGAGGATTCATATCATACAGGGCAAAAGCTGAATGTGAAACAGAACTGTTTGCGTGTTTGCGACACAGAACTCTTAATTAGCATATCTCAACAATTATATTATACCATCTGGAACCTGCTTATGATACTAAAATTGCTCCATGATATCCTGCAATATTTTCGAGTTAGACATGTTATGACCTTGGAGAAATAACAGAACGATCCGGCATCCCATCCATTATAAAGAAAAACTGTTGGTTTTATACAGTTGAAGCTCATCTCATTAAAGTCAAACATGGGATTTATCATTGCAATATCTTACCCCCCTGAGGCAAATGTACAGCAGAGAGAACGTCACGGCCCTATTTACAGACAACAAATCATGTTTGTCAAAACTGACAAACTCAGCATGTGGTAATGGCGGTCAACTGGAAGCTACCTGAGCCAGGAGGAATGCATGGACATGTGTTCCCTGCAGCGCACAATCGCTCTTCAGCCAGCCTAATGTCAGAGGACAAGCCTTAAACTGTCCACAGAGGAAAGCAACTTTTGCAAACAAAGCCCCAAGTTTAGCCTCTGTGAAGTTCCTCCTATCTCTGTGTCAAGAAGCTGCTTGACAGCTCTCTGTGCCAAAAATGACTATTACAGCACATTTTGGAGGCCATTCATCAAATAAGACACAGGATTAATTAAGCCTGAGGACTGAATAAGCGTCCCTCCTCACTCGTCAAGGTGTACCCTTGTACTGGGGTTGTTGATGGGGGTTGGGGGCTCCATGCTGCTCGTGAGGGGTGGCAGAGATTCAATAACTACTAGCATGTGTTTTGTACAGCGAACAATGGTTTGTGGACCAAAAAAATTCAAATACCTTCATTCCTAATTTACATAATAAAAACTCCAGAGGGGTTTCCTACCACAGAGCTTCATTAAATATTAGCTTTGTGGTGAAGATCCCTTTAGAAAGTTGGTAAACGATTAAAACTTGTATCCTTTTGGTAACATACCACCACAACAACTGATGCATCTCCTACAACTGTAAAGTTCTTTCCAAGATGTTTTGAAATGAGTGGTTTCCTAAGGCGCCACAGCAGACAAACCCCATACAAAGCAATACGGAGCAGGTGTGTTTTATTTCATGGCTGTAATAAGTAAAGATTTGCTCCCCTGTGTACAGGGAGACGACACTCACATGTCCCGACCATGAGTTCATTAGTCCGTAGCATTCTGTCCCTCACTGAGAGGGTCACGCGTTTGATGAATTGACTGTAGTATGTAGCTTCAGGCTAGGATTCAGCACCTCAAGAGGGAGCGAGAACCGAAGTCTGGTTCGAGCAAAGAAAAAGAAGAGAGAATGGAGGAAATGAGGGGTGAGAGACAGAGGGAAAAGCGAGAGATGAATTTGGATTACCCAGGAGTTCTTACTCCCCTGAGTCCTGCATCCAACAGACATTAGGAATCTAATGTGCTATTATTCTCCATCACCCCCTAAGCCTAAAACATCTGTCCTTGGGGTGTCTCTGGTAATAGACAAGGGCTTTCGGACCCTTCGCTGAGACAAGACAGCAGCTTCTACAAGGGCCCTTGACGTCCTGCCGACTTAATCTGCAAGTACTTCCACAAAATTGACATTGCCTAGAGAGTAAAGCAATCAGCAGATTCGGTGCTGTAGAGCATTTATATTTCTGATGTGTATCCAGAGACGGGGAAGTCTGACCTTTTCAAGGCCTGGCAAAGAATTGCATTTCATTTCTCTGCTTTTCTAACTTCTAAACGAAATCCTCCTTCCCAGTCTTCAGAGTTTCCTCAAGACTAGCAAGCAGACGCATCATGTCAAAACGTGTGTGAGTGTGATCATACAACATCCAGATATGTGTGTATGACAGCGGCTTTGTATTTTTCTTCACCTGTCTTGCTAAAGATGCTAATGTTAGTGTATCATGAGAAGCAATTTAGGATGCAAACGCAAATGTGTGTGTGTGAATCTAAAATGACACACAAGTGTTTTTCGTTACTAACAACTTATGGAAATAAAAAAAAAAAACTTGAATTAATTATGTTACACAGTCTCATTCAAAGAGCTCATATATCTGTGGATGTTTTCTCGTCTAGATCCTAATAATGCAAATCCAAATCTCCAGAACTATGCAGTATATTAATCATTTCATTTTGCCACAAGAGTGAATATGTGGTGTCATTTCAGTCTGATATCAAAAAATAAGACCATACACGAGAATTACTTTTTAAATCTCCGCAGCATCAGAGAATAATTGTTTCCATATGACCATGGATGCAATATTCATGATATTCATTTTGAACATGAAAGATCAGTTAATGGATGCCCAGTATTTGATGTTGTATTTTTACTAAGTGAATTAAATCTAGTCAAAGAGCAGAGATGTTTGTCTTTGGGGCTTTCGGACCCCCAAGGTCTGATTAGGAATGCACCCCCTTAAATGAAAAGAATATATCTTGATTCATTAATTTTTGATGAGTAAGGGAAAAATACTATGAGTACTCATTAATTTAAGAGAAATAATCTCCCATTGTCACACAGGGTAGCATCGAAACAATGCTGCATGGAAAGAGGAGTCCCAATAAATCCATCACACAATGCAAAACAATGTTGAAGGCGACTCTGCCACATCTAAATAAATGGTGTAGACTGAACAGATGGCCAAACTTGTGCTTTTCACTACTGTTTCTGTTGAGCAATTAAAAGTTTCTGGCTGCTTCTCTCCCTTCCCCCAAAGTACAGATTGCAAACATGACAAGAGGTCAAATATCTGCAAGGGGAAAAGGAGTGGAACAACTGTTCCACTGGGCTGCTTTGCCCTCAGCTGGTGCGCAAGCAGACGTGTATTCACCTGAAAGAAGATTGGTAATCACCCAACACCAAAGTGAATAATTAGTGTAATAATTACCAGGCTTGAAATGAATCTGCGAGCTGCCCTCTCTCACATTGCCATCAAGAATAACAGGTGTTGAAAGTGCCTTGAAGGGACAGAGATTAAAGATTATTTCGTTATACTGAGTCTCCTCCAGGCACAACTGCCTAGTGTTTTATGCTGTCATCCACAGCACGGGTCATGTAAGGGCCCGTTTTCCTCTGGCTTGGCAGTTTTGGGAGCTGAGCAGTTGACAGAGAGTGAATGTTGTTTAATCTGGGCATTTGAGCTGTCCTTGAGCTTCCTGGACACATAACCTCCAGCCACATGGAGTTAGCTTGTGTTAATGGTAAGTACCTATTATTAGCCCATTGGTGCCTATTTATTATCATTATTATTATTGTTGTTGTTGTTGTTGTTGTTGTTGTTACTTGCCCCTGCACAGTAAATGAACATAAACTGAAATGGCAAATTTTTTTTTTCGTGTTCTTATATAAACACAAATGTGTGATAAATGACAAATCTAAACAGTCGGGGTTCTTTATGGGGGTGTAACCAAACTCATGTTGCGTGAAGAGCATCACAATAACCCTCATGTTGCCCTGTAAAAACACCAGATTTTTTATTTAAATGGCACTACTGGATTTCCTGGGCAGCCTAGTGGCTGTATATATATTCTGTTTTGACTTAAGCAATGAAGCAAGTGAGCCTAAGGGTGTTTGTTCTTGTAAGAATTACTTAAAGACTTGTCAAGATGCCACAACTCGTGCTTCGGTTCCCAGGCTCTTACTGTGTTGGTTTTGCAGACTTCCTGTGTGTTTTTGAAATTGCTGCAGCAGGTGTAACTAATCTCCGCCACGGCAAATGAAATATTTTTTACCAATCACTTCACATGTGTATTTTTCTACAAAGTCCATAAATGGCCATTTCCATCTCAGGCGTCGCTGTACGGCGGATATGTCACGCTATTGTTACAACACAAAAGGATGATGCTACATACAAAGCTATTTATTACTGTTTCCATTCAGAAACAACTAAAATATGTCTATGCAAAATCAAGATGAATGTGCAGTTGAAAGAGACATTGGTTGATAATAGTATCACTATGACATCCTGCACTTTATCTTGTATGGTGCCCTGTTTTCTTATAATGTTGTATCATTAGTTTCTCTGACAATGATTTAGCATTTGGCCTCCTTCCCCGCTGACCTGTGCTGTGTTTAAATCTAACCTTCTTTTAGCCGAGCCGTCATTTGTCACTTCTGAGTGGTCAAATACACACAAATTGAACACAACCTGCCATCCCCTCTGACAGCAAGACATAGAGGCGCTGTGTAACAGAAGCAGGGCACTCAGCTGTATCTATTACATTTACATGGCCTGGGAAGGTTAGCAAGTTGTTCCTGAAAGATTACCACCTCTAATTTCTTTGGGGATGATGGGACCTTGGTTCTCCTGCCAAGCCTGCTTTTCAGGTCAGGGACCTGTGAATGTTAACTAAGACCCAAGAGCAGGTCAGAAGGCAGGCCGAGGGACCACAGGAAAGCCTGTGCCCTGCTCTTTGAGTGTCGGGCCAGCAAGTCGTGCAGAAAGTCGCCATCCATCTTTGGCAGAATGCTAATGATCCATTGTGGGAGAGGTCTGTGGTTCAAAAAAGCTATCCAGGTAGTTCTCCATGGGTGCCTTCCCACTGGTGAGTGCAACACCAACACGGGAATCTCTGCCAGCAGAGAGAAAAAAAGAAAACAAAAAAAGATGTACTCACAGTTACTGGTCAACTCTCTTGTTATCTCCTTTAATGGGCTAATGTGGTCCCAGAAGGTTCCTGCTTTAACTGTTAATTTGAAGGACTGAAGCGTCTATCTCAAATCGTGGGGAGCACTTGAATTACTGCAGCACCAGCAAGTCCTTGTGAAAATGTTGTAGCCGTATATCACGCTTGGACTGCCACTATATTTTCTACGCTGTGTGAAATTGAAAAGCAAGAGACAGCAATAAAGATGTATTTTGTCATCATCTATTACTAAACATGTATGTACAGGTCCCTCATGGATCAAATATTGAACTAAACATTAATCACAGAATGAATGGCAACATCTGCAGGAAATTCAAACCACATTCATTACCTCCATTACTTATATTACCCTCAAAATACAAATCTATTTTGTCACAATGAATCCATTTTATATTTCCATAACAGAAAGTGCAGCGTGTGCTTTGTGGCTGCTTAGAACATTTTGGGTGCTATTTTTACCAGTAAAGATGCATTGCTTTGATGAAATACCTCACATAAGGTAGTAATCCCGTTTGTTTAATTTGTCAAATAGGTTTCTAATCATATATTTACGTCGTTGATGCTCAATAATTCACATGTATGCATGTCTCTGAAGAATTTAGGCACTTGAAATGTGTAAATGGTATAAATAAATGTGCTATGGTATGGCATATCTAATTCAAAATTCCAGTCTAAACTGCATTCGGTGTTGCTTTTACACATCTACATTGAGCTGTACTACCTCGATGTTCTTGTCTTTCAGGGTTAAATGATGCTTGAACAGCAGGGAGATCACTCACTGTTAACCATATGGTTTTGTGGAATAAAGGTCACCAATGTTTCCACGGGTTAATATCAAACAGCCACACATAGACAAGGGGGACTTATGTATATTAACTGCAGTCTATATACTCCCCTGTGTAAAGATCTCACAGCTAGACCTGTTTTCTGATGAATGGGTACTGTAATCTCAGCATGTTATAATTACCTCACCAATGTGATGTTACTGTGTATATTAACCAGACAACGGTCACATCACGTTAGGTTGAGATAAACTGTACCCACGAAAACTTTAAATATACACGTCAATGTGACAAAAAGTTACATAAATAAATCTGTGGCATGATTTTTCTGCTTTCTTTTTGTCTGCATTTTTCTTTACATTTTTCAGTGAGTATGATCTGTCTCCCCCCTCAACCATAATGAAAAATATTGGCTCTTAACAATGAGATTAAAGCACAATGGATGCTCAAGGCTGTTCCAACATTGTGTAAAAAGCCTAAAGGGGATAGCCACAGAGTGCAGTTTCCCGCAGAAGTACCGTGAAACACCCTCAAATCTACGACGTTAAGTTAGAATTAGCAAATACTTATCATTTCTATGACATGAAAGGGTCCGTGCCAACATGCGCTGCCATAATAAAATATTGAAATGTCTATGAAACATAAATGCGTATTCTTGCTACATCTGTCTCTTGCTAATTGAGTTGCTACCAAGAATGTTAGCACTCTGGAGAATAATTTGTCAGTGCAAAACATCGAATGGACCAATTTATTGGTTGCTGCAGGCTGTGGAGTTCCAACAGTCTTTGATCAACCTTTTTAGGTCAGTATCTCTCGAAATACAGAGAGGAGAATTACATAGCAGAGAAAATATTTCATCTTTTTAAAAGACAAGGAAGTATTTTGTAGTTACACTCTGACTGTAATGGTGAATAAATTGTTAAGAAGGCTCAAAGCCAGAGTGGTAAGCTTTTGAGCACAATATTTATTGTTTTGTGTGCATGGTAACTTAAACATTTATCATAATTAAAGTGACAGAAAGAGCAATTATAAGTTTAGCTTTTTCTTATCACTCACTGGAAGTAAGACACATGCACTGACAGCTTCTCTTCTCTGACATGCAAAATTAAAGGGAGGCTTCAAAGAATCCTGTGTTGGCTGAAGGGTGTCTTTGATTTGGAACAATTCTTGGCATTCTGACAATGGGTATACAAAACAGAGGAGTTTTTTTTTTTTGGTTTTGTTTTTTCTGTTCAGTCAAGTGTCAAAAAGCAAATGTCAAAAAAAAGTTACAGTGTGCTGGTCATGTCCTGAAAATTATATAAGTTTGGATTGCAACATTGCAGCTATGTAAAAACAACAGTGACTTGATTTTGACTTGACAGTTACTTTTTTTTTTGTACATTTTGGTCAACCAATAACAACAGAGGTTGAATACTGGAGGTAGCAACATGGAGACACAGGTGACTCAATATATTGCTCATTTATTTGACTTCTTCAGCGCATCTTGTTGAAAATCCTTACTCTGAATTAGTGTAAAAACAATTTATTACTCTGCCTTTGTACCAGGCACCATGGGCCTTGTTACCACAGAAACAGACAACAAGCCCTCTAGTCAGTATTTTTACGCCACTTCTCATCTACTCACAGTAACAGGTGCCCGCTCCCAAAACACTTACAGTAGTGACCTGTGTTATCTATATATTGCATTTCACATACAATATTGTATCAACACCAGAGTACCAGTCTGTGCTGATCAAACAATTATGACTGTATTTCTACAAATGGTCCTGTTTTGTCACATGACTGCAATTACACTGGCAGTAAAAGGGGAAAATTGAATGGTGCATTTAAAAACGCTGAATTGCTTCAGTTAATTTGGGTGAGACTTCCCTGGCGGAGGGGTTTTTTCCACCCTTGCGTACCTCCAGAAGTGCTGTCTCAGGCCAACGCTTTGTTTAAATGTGCCAGCATGACTCTAAATGTACATATTTCATTACAAATATTTTTCCACTTATTTAAAACATGATTTTTTATTAAAAGACAAGACTCTAGTCATTTGTTTTGAATAATTATACTAAAATGGACTGACATACAGCAGGAAGTATTTAATCAGAAAAATCTGATGGATGTTTGGAAATATAGACATAACTCTTAGAAAAAGGTAATCAAGCTGAGAAAAACATATTTGCTTGGAATATATCCACACTCCATGATAGTGAGGTCACATGATTCATCTTCTGCTGAAAACATTTCAACAGGGCTCCCAAGAGAAGATAGGTGGCTGTACACCACCAGCTCACACATGTGCAGTGTCTCAGAGGACCTTTAATTTGAGTAGGAAAAGTCTGTTCCTTCACTATGAGGTTAAAGTGTGTGTGACAAGTGAGGAAAATCACAGTGGAATGCATTAATTAGGTAGACCTAAAAGCATATTTATCAAAGGCTAAGACACGTGGGAATTTTCTGGGAAAGGATCTAATAGAGACAGGACAGGTTAATAGAATAAAAGGCCTTGAACAGAATGTGTGCTTATACATAAAATATCAACCTGATCTCACGTGTAAACGAATCATTAGGATGTAACGATTAAATGTTATGGCAAGCAGATCCTTAACAATGGAGATGACCTTCATCTGGTCTGACAGTGACAATTGGCTTCTTATGTGCCTGCTGATTAAAATGTCAAAGATTGACTTAATTCATCTCAATGTTTGAAAGATTCTACATGAAATGGAACAATATTTGCTTAGAGAGAAAAGACAGATTGTGTGAACTTTAATTTGGTGTTTTGGAATATAAATATTTCATGAGCCCCCTTAATAAAACAGTGAACTGGTCCGCAGAGGAAATAAACAGCCCATTGATTCTGACTGAATCATCTAAACGGTGTCAATCACAAGTGAATATAGAGGGGCCGCCATCTCACCTAGTGATAAATGATGGCCCTTCAGTGGCGATTGAAACAGACGGAGCTGATTGAGAGAGCTTATCTTTACGCTGGAGCCATGGAATTGTTAACAGGATGTGATGGCTTGTGTCCGCTGAGCTGAGCTGGGGAAATAAAGCTGTTGGGCTCCAGCTGCCTTCCCATCATTCACTTGGGTAATGATCTCTGTCTGGCTCAAAGGTAAGTAATAGTCTGCCCACAGGTTTGTGAAGGTGCGACACGCTTGTCGCTGACAAAGTTGAACTTGGACAAACGAGCACAGTTCAGCACACAGCTACACTTTTAGTGTGTTTAATAGGGTGGGGATTAAAATATAGTGGGTTCGTGAGTGAGAGATGGCTGGCTCTAAATTTCCAGCCAGCTTTTCACACTTTTCCGTATGATCTTGTAGTGAAGTGGACTGAAACACAGCTCCCCACAGCTACACCACAGTCACACTATGGCCTGTTTTTGTGGGCACCAAGGCGTGTTTATGAACGCTGTGACTAAATATCAAACTGGAGGTAAGAGCATGTTGAGAGGATGCAGTCAAATATCCAGCTCCACTCAATTATCTTTAGCAGGATAATTAATCAGTTCAGTATGCGCATCCAAGTCTCAGAGGCATCTTTGAGATAATTGTTCTCATTGACTTGAATAATTATTTGTTTGCAGATTTAATTATTTTCCCTTTTGGAAAACAAATGAGCATTTGCTGGTATATATACATACTGATTTTTTTTTGACTGCTTATACTTGAAATTCAATAAATGTTGATGAACTGTACTATGGGTGTCAGGATAAATCCTGATTCAAAACATCTCTCGAGAAATGAACTGCCGATTCCTGTCATTATGTGTTTTGTCACAACCCTAACTTCAACTTCAAGGGGGTCAATAATACATGAGGTGTTTTCGCCTCGCGGCGTCAATACAAACTACATGGAATCAAAGGCTAATATTGCTCAGCCACGAGGTCAGTCCCGGGTTACAGACACAATGTCCCTGTTTGGCTGCATGTTGAAAGCAACAGTCTGAATCCTCATAGCTAGCACAGCAAATAGCACAAATTGTGAGGCCATCTTAATGGCACTAACTACTATTTATCATGCAGTTTTAAATGTTTTGCTCATTTGTTTCCATTAAATATTTCATCTTCCCTTAAATATTCATTTAACTCCGTCTTTAAATTTTTCACCAGCCTCTTCCCCCTTGCTGTCTTCTGCCTCCCTTTTAGGGCTTTGCAATCATAAATAATTATTCATCTACACCCAGAAAGCGATCGCATAAAACATGCACATGAATCCTTTTTGTCTCTTCTCATTAGTGATATATTTCGAGTTGCCTAAATACTTCCCGCTACCCAATTTATGGAAATTGGTTGGAGAACCTTCCTAATGATTCTGCCTCACAAATAGGTTACAGCGACAGAGTCTAGCGATCATCCCTATTTTCATCATGAAGAGGAGGGTGTTGAGGGTGGGATGGGGGGAGTTGGTGTGTGTGTGTGTGTGTGTGTGTGTGTGTGTGTGTGTGTGTGTGTGTGCGCGTTG
>CAAKHB010008656.1:18162-44350 GCA_901007665.1 Aeoliscus strigatus
CTACAGCTTCCATGAAGATCTGGAGGTCTCATATTATTTTTTTAAAATGAGGAATTGGATCCATTCTTCACCATTCACATCAGTCTTCACCATTTATACCAACTGCGAGACACACAAAAAGCTGCTTTATGGTATTTCATTGTGTACAGTTCTACGGAAAAAAAAACAAAATACGGGAGCATTTTATCAGATTTTGCCATTTAGCCCTTTAGATATTAAAGAATTATTTGATGCACATAAATATTTAGGAACTATTTATTTGCATCTGTCTGCATTATGCCTCACTCGTATAGTCTGGCACAAGAGATTTATCTTGGCTAAAGTGGAAACATTTGTCTTAATTTGTAAGATAATTGCAACAAGACTCATTAGCAACCAGCACTGTGTGTGGAAGGTGGATGGGAAGCATAAACTATCAATTTGACTGGATTATCCTTTTGTGATGAGGCCTAATGATCCAACAGTGTAAATAGCAATGTGTTAATTAGAAATTACACTGAATGATCCGCTGCACACAGAGGAGGTATTAACCAAGCAGCATCATTATATCATTATATTAGATCTATGACAGCTCTCCTTTTTTCAGAGACTAGGTCAGAGTAAAAAAGCTGTAATTACTGTCTCCAGAAGAGGACTTGACAGAAATATTTACTGATGAGGCCAAGCCTGCAGGGAGATTCAACAAGGTAGCTTTTAAGAGTTTCACAATAAAAGTTGAATAATAATAATAATAATAATAAATTACTACATTAGTTACATTGATCGTTTCAGATAATTAAAGGCTACATTCCATTCCAACGTCTTTTGCTAAGTTTGAACCTGTTTCCCAAATATAATATGTTCAGTTTCAAGACCTCTACATTTTTCCCTTAACTCTTTGATATGCAGGTGATGTTTTATAGCAAAGAATTCCTACAGACTGCAGCGTTTCACTAAGTGTTTGCTTCCACCTAGTGGCAATGATTAATTACTGACGGATGTTTTGAAGACAGATTCGGTTCAGTTAGATTCGATTTAATTGTATAGCTCAAAATAAAACAAATCACAAGAAGTTTTTGTGTGCGTGGATTGCTAGGATTCAGGGCATTAAGTTCAGGCTTCAGCAGCATAAACAACGTTTTGTTTTAAATTAATTATAAATTATTTGTGCTATTTTGAAAACTGATGCATGGATTGCTTCTGGAGTGATGCAAATGTTTGAAATAACACCTTGGTCCACTTTTAGTGTCACTGATATCTGTTAACCGCTTGGAATTAAGCAAATCTTTAGTCCTTCAGCCCCACAATCTTTGCACATTCAAAACTGGGCTTTGTTCTTGTAGTACAGTGCCACCTACTGGATCTTCTTAAAACTTGCAGCTGGGGAGGTTAATTTCTTCTCAGGTTAACAGTGCTGAGCATTTGCAAAAAGGCAGATGGCAATTAACAATATCGATGAATTGTATATAATTGTGTATATTTTGTCCACTTATTGTACAACATGGTAAAACAAACCTAAATGCATTCACATAGATAAATAGTAATAGTGAGTGACTAAATATCTACTATATCGTTGCTGAAATGGTGAATGGACATAAGATGTAGATGTATAAAAGCAAAAATAAAATTAAAATAAAAAAACAAAAAAAAACATTGCAATAGACATGCAAACAGATATTTCTATTAAGAACAACAATAATAACAACACTTATTGTATTTAGTTAATAGTTCATATGTAAACTGCATAAGCATACTTACAAACTTTTAACTAAATAATTAGCATTTAATCCTGAAGGCAAAAATTTGAAACATCTTTGAACGTGTATATACTGTATATGTGAAACTGTCAGTCTCAGCGTGCAGTGACATGTCAGGGGAAGGAGCGTGAATCACATGGTTGCCAGTTTCGATTAATTTCCGTACAACACGTAATTCCAGGTTTGCTCATGACAGATATACATCATAATCTCTATTTACATAATGTTTTGGCTTTGAATGATTTACGTGACAACTGGGGTGAAATGATATTTAACGTACCAATTAATATGCTTGCTGTACAAACGGAGCATAATTGGCATTTTGTGATTAAAATGACTACGAATTCAAACAAACACAGGGAAAAAGGTCATTTATATTGTGAAAAATTTCCCCCGAAAAGACCATTTCTCTAGTAATAAATGTGACATTTTCCTCCTGTTTGCTTCAGTGTTGACATCGATTGAAACGTACCTGAAGAGACGCAACTGGCAACTCCTCCACGCAGACTGTGAGCTGTTAGCGACCGTTGCTAACTGAAACTTTTTTTTGTGCAAGAATTGCTCATACATGGTCGTGTAAATCAGCTGAAAGTGTTTACCTATTGACATTTTATCCATATACTTTTGTTCTCACGTGGCAACGTGATGACAAGTGACTTGAACTAATGGATAACAGCCGGCGTTTACTGGATAGCATTATGTTATGAGTCGAAGCTATGTCAGCTAACTGTTGCGGCAGGCTAAGGGTGACTACGTTTGCAGGACTGTGACTTGGAGGAAGGAAGGAAACCGACAAGTCGGAAACACTTCGGATTGTTGCCTAAGTGAAGGTAGCACTTCGTTGGACTCCTGAAGTCACACACTGAGAAGAGGCGATTATTTGCACCCGGTGCGAAAATTCTATTCTATTCTGTTTGTGAGATATGCAGTAAGCTAATTGTCAACAATAGCATAGCTGCTGAGCGGGCTAAGGTACAGCTAGCACGCTAACCACGAACTCTTGTGTAAGTTCGAATGCGTCTAATCTGTCTGACATTGGATAACTTTAACTAATTGCCCGGTGTTTCTGCCGTTTCCTTGTCGGGCTGATCCGTGTTGACACCAGGACGACACGGGAAACTCATGGCATCAGATGTGATTGAGACTGAAGCGGCGCTGAGCGGTGTAAGTAATGTGAATTTGAACAATAGCAGCCCAGATTGTGTCACACCCGGGCGAAGTTTAGGAGAGCTGCGAAACAGACACACGTCAAGCCCCTCATCTTCTGGAGTGTCGGGAATAGGCGACGAGGAGGACTCAGACGAACTACAAAGTAGCTCAGTCTCTACGGTTGAAAATGGCGAAGAAGCACTTCAGGACAGTCTAACCAAAACAAGAGGGAGTCGACGGGAAAGGACGATTCCAGACAATGAGCACAGACAGCCCGGAGAAAGAAGCTCTACCCCCGTGAGCCGCCCTCAGCCATCCTCATCAGGACCCAGTGGAAGGTCTGAAGCATATTCTTTAATGTTTCATTTACACTCCTAATTTGTTTTCATAGTATTTTGGCTTCATCTCCACGTTATCAGTCAGTTGTCTAGTTTTGGGGCAAAACGAGGAAACTTGTTCGGGACAGTTATTGTCGAAAAAATGTCCATTGTTTGCTGTGTTGAGCTGCTCACACGTAATGTCTAAAATTTGGTTTAATATAGGAGGTCATTTACTTATCTGCTCTCTGAATATAGTATCTCAGTTAGTAATACTAACGGTCTCGTATGAATATCCTTTAATTGTACATGCTATTGTGAATATTGTTTATTGCATGCTTATTTTTTTGTTATGCTGTACTTGCAAATTCTGCATGTATTTACCTCTCCTATGTCTGCGTTTTATGTGGATATGCTGTCAATTTTACCCCTGCAGTGCAGTAAATGCTTATCATATCTTATCTAGATAGATATAGCAAGGAAAAAATAAAGGTTTAGTGAGAAAAAAATGAGGTGATTTAGGGATAGGAAGGGAGAAAAGCAAGTGATACAATCATGCAATTAGAATATTAGCAACAAAGTGTGACCCATCCCACTACATCCTTTATGCACCTTCAATTTTACCACGGTGATTCACACGGCTTTTAAACCTTGATGTATTAATTTGACTGCAAGGGTCCCCTTTCAAAGAAAAAAAGAAAGGGGGGAAAAACACATTCCTATGGCATTTGTACCCCTCCTTGGTGGATTTATTTGGATTAGCAATACACATAAGTAAACAGCTGTGCTCATTTGTTAGGAAATGTTGAGTACCAAATGCCCAGAATGTTTTTGTGTCTGGGAGCATAAATGCAGTCCCATATGTGATTACTGCATCAAAGGGAGCTCTGTACAGCAAAGATATGGATACCATGATCGGCATTAGTGAGTAGTCGTATGATTTCTAATCTAAACCCTCAACACAAGCTTGTAAGCCTTTCAAGAAACCAATGATCTGATTTGGTAGCCATTTGTAAGCTGTCTCAAGGCGATCCATAGGATTATGAATCATATATCCACTGATAAGACATAGGTGAAGGAACATTATTTCATGTGAAAACCAAATCCAACTTCATCACAACATACTAGAAATGATGAAATGATTCTCGATTTTGTACAAAGAGCTAATGACTGTGTTCTTAGAATATACTGAATGAATTATTGTTTTTAGTTTTGTTTCAGTTTGTTATGATATGATATCTAAAAATGTTTGAGAGGTACTGTGAAACTGTCAGAATTTTGTTAAGTGAATCAAGATAAGAATACTTTTCTCAACAGTCCCCCCTCTGATTTGATCAGTGGCTGGTGGCGATGGTACTTTTGTGTCAAATTTGCATGTTCTTCCCAACATCTGCATGGGGTTCCAGAAACATGGTTGTCCACTGCTCTGGAGAGGCGTTTCTCATATCTATGCAAGAACAATAAAGGCTTTCTTTTTCTTCTTAGGCTGGCACAAGTAATGTCATCTTTTGGGAGTCTTCTCATCTTTAATGTTCCAGTAGTTCTTAAAATCTCCGGTGACCTTGTAAAGAATCAAACTGAGACCATCCTTTGGCAGATTTGTGTTTCCTTCTCTAATGCTCAAGTCACCATCAACAGTTGTGTGTTTCTTGTGTGTGTGTTTGTCTAGAGCACCCCCCCTCAATAACTTTTGGATAAGAGGACTTTTTAGCCTTTTTCTCAGTCATCCCGTAACCACAACATTATACGTTTCTTGTCTTAGCCTGGAGCGCCAAGAATCAGTTGCCACCACAGAAGCTCGTCTAAGGATGGAAGGAGTTGAGCTCAAAGAAGAGTGGCAGGACGAAGACTTTCCACGGTATCTCCTCTATGACTCATAAAGTCATGATTGTGAACTCGTAAGGATGAAGCCTCTATGTCTTGTCAATATTTCTCTCTCGGCTTCACCCCAAACTGTTTGAGGCAGAAGGCCATCCACATGTAGCCTTGGCTCTGCCAGAGGTTCATGAACCTGTCAAAAGAAGTCGTTCCTCACTTCTGTAAAGAGCTGCTCATGTGAATGTTGGGTTTCTAGAATATTTGACATCCTGAGCATTCTGACTTGACTTCATGTCACATGTGTTTGTGTTGTCAAAGTCATGTGAGCCGTGGAACTAATAACACAATCATGTCTTTTTCCAAGGCCCCTACCTGAGGAAGAGGAGCTTGAAGATGAGCTTTTTGCTGGAACCTGTGAAGAGAGTGACCCTGGTAATAAAAGCAAATGAGTACACGTCGTTAATACCTATATACACTGTAAAACAGAGTCCATGTCAATTGTGAAGCCAATGTTAGCGGTTCCTGTGGGGAAGAAAGTCGGCTAATTTCAGTCTAAGTTATCTGTGTTATTTTACTGTATTGGACTGGAGGCATGTTAAACAAAGACAAAACTTCATGCAGTACTTCAAACGTGTTTTTGCAACAAGCACTGGGGAGTGTGTGCCAGCTTTCCAGTGGTTCACTGTGGTTCTAGTCTGCATTCATGAAGTTCACATTATCCGGAAACTGTCAAGTGGATGAAAGTGCCATCGACAGGTGGCAGATAAAAAGACAACAATTTCCTCACAAAATCTATTTAGATTTTACAAATGTCATGGAGCCACTCACGTTTGTGCTGTTTATTTTTCTGTTAACATACTATACTAGCTGTCGCAAGTTTCAAAATAAGTCAGTGCTAATGAACACATGCAGGAGTTCCATAGAAGAGACACTGCAGCCTTCATGTTGTTAGAGGAAAAGATGACAGTGGGTGGGTCACCAAAATAAGAAGTAAAAAAAGAACAAAAGCAGTATGCTATCCTTCTTCCTGTTGGTGGTTCAGATGGTGTTAACACCGAAGCTGACGTCTGTGTAATGCTTTAGGGAGAACTAGCTGAAAACTTTTCTCAAATTGATCTTACAACCATTATTTGCAACCCTTATATTTTACATTTACCCCAGGCTATGCAACAAACCACATCAGGAAGGAAAAGAAGAAACTTGCAGCTCCAGACATCAGCCTTACACTTGACCGCAGCGAAGGGTCCGTTCTGTCAGATGACTTGGATGAAAGTACAGAACTGGACTTAGATGAAATGGATACACCTTCTGACAACAGCAATGAGTTTGAATGGGAAGGTAAGGATTTGGAATGGAACGCCAATACTAACATATCTGACATGCATTATATTTAAATCACGTTTGTTCCAGTGTGTTGATGCAGAAGTGAAATGTTAACTTGTAGGTGGAACAAATGATGGGATTCACATTGTTTTTGATTTGATGTGTGCAGACCTTACTTAACCACGTCCTTTATTTTCTGGTCCTTGGATCCATTGACATATTCCTTCCTCGTTTTTACAGGTCTGGGTAGGCAGCAGTCTGTCTGAAGTGTAGTTAAAACATGCTCTGTTGTTTTTGTGTTTCCGCACTGCTGCCTTCTGCTTTTTCTCTTGGAAGAATTGTTTCCATTCCCTGCCTGGAAACAGGCTGCAGGCCAGCGGCAGGTTTCTCTCTTGTTTGTGGTAAGGTCTCTTGGACAGCCCCCGTTTGTTCTGCCAACCATTGGTCAATCAAACCTTTTTGTCCAGATTATGTTATGTCCCTTGATTTTCCACATAAATCATCTTGGTTCCCCTTGTTTTATTTTTATGTTTCTGTGCATGTCCTTTTCCATTTTCCTAAACATTTCCTGTTTTGTAGAAACAGTCTATCACATGTTTTGGGAGTGGTATACTGTGTAATTAACAACTATTCATCATAAGACACCATGCAAGATGGCTAATAGCATACAGCGAAGGGGCTCTCTGGTAGCCTATGTCATGTACACAATGTACCACTGAGTCCTTGTCACAGGGACCCAGGTTGGATTCTTTGCTGCATGTTATCACTTTTCTATCTTCCTCACAAAATGCCACAAAATCTTGAGAAATGACATATCAGCAGAATTGTCTTCCTTTTGAACCACAGTGATCCGCTTATAGTTTTTTTTTTTTTTCATTTAATGAATGTCTACATTCAGAGGCACATTTTGTTTCTAGATATAAAAAGAATGGGGGGAAAAAAGAACATGTCTAATTTCTTTTGTATTTGAGCGAGCTACTGGGTAATGCATGATTGAAGTAGTATGAGTTAATGCTTGGGATGTGAATGTGACCACAGCTCAAATGATCAGGGTCGGTCCTCAGGCAGATGGGTCGCTGGTGTTTAAACATGTTCATTTCGATGTGTTACACCATGACAGGACAAGGCTCTTTCGATATGGGTGCTTAGAAATCGTCAAAAGGCTTGACCTTGCTGAGATGTAAGGGATGATTTAGCCGATTCACATAAAGCATGTAATGTAAATGAAAAATACTTAAGTACACAAATATAATTGTATAAACATTTGATTTGAGTAAAATGTGCTTGATCAAAGCAGGTCCATGGAACCAAGCTTTGAGTTAAAACGTGGTTTGATTCATTTTAGATGATCTCCCCAAGCCCAAAACCACAGAACTGCTACAGAAGGGCGTGGAGTCAGTTCAGCAGTACTCAGCCTTGGAGGAGAGGGAGGAGGGACGGCGCTGGAGGGTGTTTCGCATCGGAGACCAGGAACACAGAGTAGACATGAAGGCCATAGAGCCATACAAACGGGTCATCAGCCACGGAGGTCAGTGTCAATAGTCCACCATCTTGGCACACCTACACTTACACACACAATTACATGTTTGTTTATATGACAACCATTTTTATTTTAACGCCGAACAGAATGAATGTTTTACCAGTGGCAGGAGTGTTGTGATAACAAGACGTGTTTTAACACGTGATTTTTCACTGCAGGTTACTATGGGGACGGTTTGAATGCCATTATTGTATTTGCTGTTTGCTTTATGCCTGAGAGCAATCAACCAAATTATAGATACATCATGGACAATTTATTCAAGTGAGTGTTAATTTGATTTTTCCTCAGATATTGTGACCGAACATTTTAGAACCATGACAAATGAAATTTTGACAGGTATGTCATTGGCACATTGGAGCTTCTTGTCGCCGAGAACTACATGATCGTGTATCTGAATGGAGCAACATCCCGGAAAAAGATGCCAGCTGTTGGCTGGCTCAGAAAGTGTTATCAGCAGATTGATAGGAGGTGAGTCTGTGATCCGTTCTAATCATACAAGGACCGTTTCAGACGATATCGGACTGGTCCCCTATCTCCTTGTTTGCAGGCTCAGGAAGAACTTGAAGTCTTTCATTATTGTGCATCCATCTTGGTTTATTCGCACCCTGCTGGCAATCACAAAACCTTTCATCAGGTACGTTCAGTGTGTCGACTACTAGTGTACATTTATTGCAATGACTTTAATGATTTTAACATCTTTTTTTCTTCTTTTGATAGCTCAAAATTTAGTCAGAAAATCAGATATGTGTACAGCTTGACAGACCTCGCAGAACTCGTTCCAATGGAGTATGTGTCCATACCAGATTGTATCAAACAGTAAGTACACTCACATCAAGCATGTTGACAGTTCTGACTCTTTTTTTTTTTATGAGGTTTCATAAATCAACAGCAATGAGAGACAGAGGAAAATAGCTGCATTTTCTGCTGCTTTTCTACCTTAACGACACTCAAAGCATTTTACAATGTTGCCATATTTGCCTATTGACACTCATATTAACACCAGTGTTAAAGTTGTACAGAACCCAATGAAAGAGGTAATTCTGTATCGTTTCCTGCTGTGTATCTGTACAGTGTAGTGCACTGTTTCAGTTGCATTACAACTGTTAGTTTTCTTCCTGTAGATGGAGCCAAAGCAACATCTTGTGCAGCCAAAACCAACTTCTGACCAATTCATAGGGTCCTTTAATCACCTCATTTCAAAGCTCCAATCATCACAGAAAATAAATAACGGACAAGCATGGATCACTGGACATACTGCACATAGATCAACATGCACTTTTGGACTTTTAGAAGCTTGTAGAAGCACTGTTCAACATAAGGACAATCACCATGTTAACAGCCACAATAATAATTACTTCAACAATCATTTATGTCGCCATAACACTGTTTCGTTAAGCTACAGGTGATTAAGGTCTAAACGTCCTCTACTCCTGCATTACTTGCTTTCTCTCCCCTTCTACGTTCCCCTGTCTCCTTTGGCCTCCTTCACTTGTTAGTGCGTTTTGGGTTTCTGTTAAGAAAGTGAATACACTAAACACGCTAATACGCTAACTATTGTTCTGAATTGGTGCTATACAAAAAAAAACATGACTTGACAATTATTAATTCTTGGGTCATTTTCAGCATTTCTGAAATCAATCACATCAACATCCTTATATCTTACAAGCCATTAGTAGTACAAGCTCATCCTGGGAAAGTGCTCCGTTCCTCACTGATGTGATTTCCGCTGACTGGCAGCTTGTGCTGCTGGCATTTCAAAAGATTCCACAACAGTCTTGCAAACTGTGTTGCTCTTTTGGATGTTTATATTCTGTTGGCTCTCTATTTCTCCCTGCCTTAACTCCTTTCCCCTGCTCCCTCTTAAGGTTTGACGACGAAAAAAATAGGAAAAGCCGTAAAAGGTATATATGCACTTTCACCCAGGGTCCGTCTGAGCACTTTGTGCCTGTCACGAGACTAACAGAGAAATGATATGTTGGCTTTTAGAAATGCACCAACACACTTTGACCTCTGGTGGAATTCGCCATAACCCATTTTTTCATTCCCAAAGCCAATGCATTTTGAATTTGATCTTTATTGTCCTGTAGTGATGTAATATTGGTGGTTATTTGTACATGTATCCACTTTCTAGCTCCTGTTTAGTAGCTCGTCAGTTATAGTTGTAGTTCCACGTCAAGAGCTGCTTTGTGCACATTTTGTGAGCTGCTCCTTATTAGACTTGCATGTGTCTTCTTAAAAAAAAACAGGTTTAGAATGGGACTGGTTTGATATTTGGTAAGTTTGTTCATTTTGCTGTAACAAAACTGGGTGGACCTACAAGGAAGTAGCTGGCTTGAGTCACTGTGGTGTGTGGTTACGCTGTAACATGTCCTCACAATGTTCCCCTTTGTAACCACTCTCTCCAGCTTGTCCTCTCTCACCGCTCCTCGCATGATTAAGTGCATCGACAGCTATCACAGATGTTTGTCTAACAGAAATAATCTGCTCACTACCTTATACTACTTATTACAGGATGTTTTTTTTTCACTTGTAAGCCAAATGCATTTGTGTGCGCCGTAGAGGGACATTTAACTTGTACATTTAGAATCAGCTTTGACTGACAACTATTTCATCATGTGAACATTTTATCATTGAAAAAGTGCACGACCCATGTCCCATTATAGTGTGAGCAAATGTAGTGATAGAATGAATGCAGAGTTCCTCATCACGTTCAAAGATTATCCTGCAACAGTGTCATTGTTCTGGGAGGTGTGTTTGTCTTGCCAGTACTTAATCAGTAATTAAACAGATGTCTGATGTCCGTTGATGTTGTGTGCACAGAATCGACCAGGAGATGCACGGCAAAGTGGAGATCGCAGCCGCCGCTGTTCCAGAGTGACCCTGCTGTCGCTGCAAAGTCACAAGGATGACGTCGGCTATGAAGAATGTTTTCCATCACAGCCACTCTTATGTTCATTTTTTCTGGTGACATGACTGGAGACTCTTTGCATCAGGAAAGTGCCTTTTTTCAAGGACGCTGACTGTTACAGTGTGGACCTTTTTGCTGTCTGAAACATTTTTAATCCATTTACAGCTGGTATATTGTGTCAAGCTTAGCTTATATTGGTGTTTCCTAGTTGCTGTTGTATCGACACTATTTAAGGCACTGTTACAAGTTTATGAACGTATGGTTGATGCATGTTCTGCTTTATTACATTTAAATATATATTTATATTCAACAGGTGACAATGGAGAGAAATTAATATATTTTTATGATTCTGATTTTAAAGTGCGTTTTAGGTCTTTGGCCCACCTTGGGGTCCATAGAGCAAGTTCTGACTGCACCTTTTTTCACTGTTTCACGCAAGTCTTTTACAATCCTGCCTGGGAAAAATGAAATCTTATTTTTGTTCATCACACCAATGTGCCCTCTTGGGGGAGGGAGCAACAAATATGTAGGTCTGAAGATATTATCTACTCCAAGTAAAGTCATAAATCAACATCATTGCTTGTAGTGATTTAATTCCATAGATGGGACATGGAAACAAGACAATCTCTATAGATGTGCAATCCATTCTTACTGTAGTTTCTTCCACCAGGTAGTGTCATCAGTAATTAATTTGTAATGAATTACAAATACTTTTTTTCCACCAAGACTGCCCTCCTGCTAAAATGCTTAGATATCTGTTTCTCACAGAGAAATACAACCATTGGAGTTTGTTTTATTGACTTGTGTGAGGCATCATCACATCACATCGTTACAGCCACAGTTCGTCTTCAGTTTTTGGCTCATCACCTCCGCATCTGTGTCGCCTATTCCCTACTTTCCCAAGAATGTTCGTACAGTAGGGTCATCATTTGCTTAGAGCTGCGCCATTTGTCCCGTCAGGTTTGTTTGTATAAATCACCACTATGCACCACTGCATGGAACATGGCTTATGCCTCTTTTCTGCCCAGTTTTGTGCTGTGTTTAAAAGTTTGTGGCAGATACTGTGATATATAAAATATAATATCTAAAACTCAAACATGATGGGAGAAAACGCACAACATCAGCAAAGCAGGTTCAAATGCAGTGTATGCACAAAATGGAGGCACAAGATGTTTATGCCATGGTATATGCATGATTTTTAAAAACTTGATGTGAGAAATGGCATAAACCTGATTTATGTTTCTGCATCAAATGGACAGTATGCTGTCCATCAGTCCAACACAGATGCATACATCCAGATTTATTTTATTGTCATATTCTACATTTAATTTGTGAGAGAGACACTTGAATTCTGCTCAGGCAAGGCTGAACATGCAGCTTTAGGGCCCCCTAGTGGCTATATCCAGGGTAGGTGTGTCAGTCTTACAGGTGTACGTATGTACAGGTTGTACATCACACTGGTTAAAGTGTCTTTCTAAAGCATGAATTTCCTTAATTAATATGGTACAACACCAGCAACCAGAGTGTAGCCGCCTTTCAAGTTCAAAAGATTCTCCATCATTTAACTTTCACAAATGCCTCTTTAATTACAAGTACAAAAAAATCATACTTTATACATACATATGTACTTCAGTGTTTACTTATATGCCTTATCTAATTTACAGTAACATTTACATTAACAGTATAAAGATTGAGGCACTTTGACAAACAAAAACACCTTCAAGAGCGACATTCAAAAAGCAAGATCTCTAGTTAAACATGAACTACTTGTCATCAGGTCATTTAGCAAAAAACAGGAGGGCTTCTTTAGGTGAGTCTCCTCTAAGGTTGGTTGAGACAAGTGCTCTCGTCCGTGTCCTGATCTGCATCTGTGTTCTGTTCTTGGACAAAACTGTAGCGTCGATACACTGATCCGCCTCTACTTGTGTACACCACATCCACCTCGTCCCCACTGTCTGGCTCAGGAACACCGTGTGGCATGTTGATGCCTGCACTGCCACTCAGTCTCTCATAACTCTGGCTCCAGCAGAGCATCTTGCTGGCATGTGCCTTAACTAAAGCGAATGCAGCCAGCGCCAACACCACTGCCAGCAGGAGGGCGATAGGTAAGGTGCCTGAAGAGTGTTTGAGAGCTCTTGATGACTTATTCATGTCTGATAGTTGGCCTTCTCCTGAGTTGGGTAGGGGGGACTCCACACACAGGGCTACAACACACAAAATCATTAGTCCTACACACACACACACAGTCCCTTTACTTAAGAAATGCAAACGCATTCTACCTGAGCGGCTGTCACAAACACAGCAATCCGTGTCAGTCCCTCCCGCCTGACAGCACCGGGTGCAGCGGTTCTCCACAGCGTGGAGACCAGAATCTCCATGACAAGTCAGGCACTGGTCCGGTCTGGGGCCAAAGCAATGTCTACATGCTCTGTCACATGGCTCACAGATTTCCTGCAAGGTAACACAATTGTGTGCATTGGGTAGAGAAATGCAGTTCAAATTAGCAATTCACAAATGTGAAACTGTGTGAAAAAAAGATCTCAGTCCAGCACTAAAATGCTAATTAATACGGGTATGACTTTTTTTTTCTTCAAACAGGAATGAAACAATCACATACCTCTTGTGAAAAGTAGTGCCCCTCCTCACAACGTGGGTAACAGACTTTGTCTTTCAGTGTGCTGCCCCAGTCACACCTCACACAGCCCTGAGGTGTGGCATCTGCAAACATTCACACAAATAAGTTATCATCTCCCACTTGTTCTGGTTACAGGCCACATCACGGAAAGACGTACACATTCACACCTATAGACAATTTAGAGTCGCCAAAATGAACCTTACATGCTTTTAGAGGTGGGAGGAAGCCGGAGTACCTGGAGAGAAACCCACACAGACACGGGGAGTGCATGCAAACTCCACACAGAAAGGTCAGGAATCAAACCAGAGGCGATGGTGCTAACCACCGTGCCACCCCAAAAATCCGTCAAATCCGTCTTAGACACGAAGTGGATGCCCTAACAGCTGCTCACTATAGTGTAATCGTTTAGTTTGATCCTGAAGCTGTTTGCAGTTGTCTGATCTGTACCTGTGCAGGTCTGACAACTGACGTGGCACTGTTTGCAGACGTCGCCGAGCTGGTAGAAGCGCAGTGGGCATCGCTCCACACACAGCTTAGTGCCTTTCAGCTCCAGAAGAGGTGGTCGACAGGCCCTGCAGGACTCAGGCCCTGGTCCTGTGCACATCTCACAGGACGGGTCACATTTCTCACAACGGGAGTCCTCTTGGTAATACCTTTGGAGATGCATGACACTGAATTTGTCTGTTTGCATACTGGCTAAAGTCACTCTGTTATTAACTTCCTCCTAGCTAAAAGTACTTTATCATTATTCACATCGAAGGATTAAGGAAATCCACAAAAAGCTGATATCTGTGTACGTATACATAAATTACATATTAGGTTGAAGGAAACTCTATTCTACACCAGGCGTAAATGCACTGAGAACGCCAACAGATCAAGCTCATCATTCAACAGAAAGTACACAAGGTGACAATTTGATGACGATGGAGCAGTCAACTTTATACCCAGTGGGACAATGGGAGACACAGAGCCGCAGCAGATGCAGGTATCCTGGGGAACACGTCAGGCAGTCTTTGGGTGATGCCCCACTGCAGGTGGAGCAGACGTGGTCACAGGGCGAACAGAATCCCAGCTCTGTTCCGTCAGCGTCCTGCCTGGTTTTGTATGTGCCGGCTGGACATTCGCTCACACAGGTACTGTCTGGAAAATAGTACGGACACATAGTTCTCCCTGGGTTTGAACTCTTTCTCCCCTCATTTACACACAGACTAGTACTAAAATCACAGAGATTCAAAAATATTTAACTCTATACAGTGTCTATGCCTAAGATCTAAGATCAGCACTGCAGTGAGATATGAGTTAGAAGAGAGAAGGTCTGTCGTTCAAACAGAATATTTGGATTAGAAGTTCCCATTTTTCTCATTTTCTTTAATGTTGACAATGGACAGATGCCCATCAGTTTCAGGAAATATTACACAATACTGAAAACATGTTTTGTAAATATTTTATATATATATATATATATATACACACACACACACACACACACACACATATACATCCGACTGACATCAGAAGAAAATTCTCACTGTGAAGGTATTTGGGGACGGCACACGTCTGGCATTCATCATTGCCTGGTCCCTCACAGGAGTAGCAGTGTCGGTGGCAGCCCATGCACGTGAACTGATCTTCATGGAGGTACGTCTTTGGTGGGCAGTCTGTGTCACCTGTCACACCGCACAACAGTGTGTTGGGATCCAGCACCAGTCCTTTTTCACACTGGGTGCACTGGTTTGGGTCTGGACCCGAGCAGCTCACACACGTCTGGTGACACTCTGCACACGATTGGGATTAGGAGTCAGTGGACAGTGATCACATGAAGAGGGGCGGTGGGTGATCAACACCTTATCTTGGCAAATATGTACAGAAAAAACAGTAGTTTATCTTTTTTTTTAACTTCCTGGGCCCAGCTGGTTGTGGATGGTGAATTGAATTAGTATCAGTTCAGGTCTAGTTTATGTTGTAGTTGTACTATTTCAGATGTCTAGTTGTTTGTTTTTAACAAAGGGGCTCTGGTGATCATTCTCAACATACCTTCCCACAAAGGTGATACATATCTGTTGATAGTGACACCTGACCAAAACAAAATACCACAGGACGACTCACCTTGACATTCCATAGCGCCAATCTCATAGTAGGTGCCAATTGGACAGTTTTTGGAGCATGTGCCTTTATAGAGTTTGGGGCTAAAGGTTGAACACGTCTCACAGTCGTCAGTCAAAGGCCCAGAGCAGCTCCCACAGGTAGGGTGGCACTGACCACAGCGGCCTTCCTCCATGTCCTCATAGTAACCCACAGGACAGTTAGCCTTACACGCACCGTTCAGCATCAGGTACAGGAAACTGCATTCTGAAGATATATGGGGCGGGGTGTGACGAGAAATTTCATTATGAGATGTAACATTGACGAATAGTGTTATAAATATTCGTTCAGAACGGTAAAATAGCTAATTACTCACTGAAACAGGTTCTGTCGTCTGAGCAAACATCACAATGGGGTGGACAGCGTCTACAGGTACCGTCGTCTGCAGGATACATCTTCACTGAACAATTGAGTCTGCACATCCCACCCTCCAAATAATGACCGTCTGCACAGGAGAAACACTTGGAACTGATCCCCTCACATGTCCGACAGGACCTATCACAGGTTTCACACGATCCCTCTGCTGTCTCATAGAACCCTCTGAAACAAAGAACGGAAATGTGACAACATATAAAGAGGGATAATATCTCACAAAATCATTGTGATTCTCCAAAAAGCTTCAGAAAGCTCACTCTGGACAATTAGACCAGCATCTCCCCTGGTGGAGAACAAGTTGATTGCTTCCTGTGGGGCAGCTGATGCAGTTGTCACTAGTGTCCACACAGGCCTCACAGTTTGGAGAGCAGTTCTCACACAACTGAGTGGCAGAGTTCGCAAAGGAGCCGGGGGGACACTGATCTACGCAAGAACTGTCCTGGTCCAGCAAGTATCCTGGGATTTATAGACAGAGAATAAACACAGAGTACTGGAAGAATGCCCAATTTGGACTGGAATAAAGGTGTACCTTTGAAACATGAAGAACAGTCCAGTGCTTGTGGGCCAAAACAGGTCTTGCAGGATGCATCGCATGCATGACATTCACCGTATTTTGCTGGCATTAAGAAAAATAAAGAGCTTACACAGAGCAAATGCAGACTGAAACTATAACATACGAGTGCATCTCAATAAATTTGAGTGTCATCAACAGGTTGATTTTTTTCAGTAAATCCATCTGTGTGTGATGAATCTGTACATAAAGATGTGTTCCATTTTTTCAATTGATTTACGTCAAATTTCTTTGTATTCTAATTTAGTGAAATGCAGTTGTAGAAGTATCACAGGCCGGCATCATTACCACTGGAGAGAACAGACATTTACAGAAAACGTACTAGTAGAGCACCCACACATCCATTCTGAAGTAAATTTACTTTTACTTTTAAATTCTATACAACTTCAAACTCTTCAAGCTGGCTAGGCTGTAGCTACAAGGTGACACTTTCGAATTCTTTTCCTGCCTGGTGACTCCAAATCTTTCAGATGAGCTGAACCTAAGTACTATAAAACACATCATCAAATCAAAGTACAATAGACCAGTAGTTCTCAACCCCTGGAACCCACTAATGATCATAATGGCCAGGAGGAGCTGAAGTGCCCTTGAGCTAAACACGTAATCCTTCCACCCAGCTCCTCCCCAGATGCTCAGTGTTTGTGTTAAACCCACTATCTGTTTGCATGTAGAGAAAATGATCTCTGACGTGACTGATAAAAGATATTGTTTCTGTCTTTTCATATTTCTATTTCATTCCCCTTGATGCTCACATTAACATCACTGTTTGACAATGACAACACGGGGGGAGTCCTGTGCTTCAGAATCAAAAGCTTTTTGAAACTTCTTCACTAAAATGCCTCTTGACATGAAAGATGCCACAGTACATGTTCAACATGGCGTCACTGAGTAGGAGTGCCTGCAACCTCGAGGTGCTTCACCACGGTTCAAGTCCCTGTCTCAGCTGCAAGCCTTCACCTTCTGAAGTGCCCTTGAACAGAATGCCCTGATTCCTGCTTTGACCTTCTAGTGGAGGAAAGGAGGTCGAGAAACGATTTCAACCAGGGCACCAACGTGTAAAGCATTATGACATCCAGTCCAACAAACGATTTATGGTGTGACAGACACACCGTACATCCCTGTATTTGTCCAGTGCTATATTAAAACAGCGTAGACACTCTCTGTCATTGCGTTTCTTACCATCTAAGTACTTTCCCACTGGACAGTTCACCTGAGGGCACTGCCCATGTAGGGGAGCATTCCCACCAAGGCACAAGTTGCAGTCTGTTGACCGCGGTCCGTGACACGTCTGACAAGCGCTGTGGCAAGGCTGACAGCGCCACCCACTGGAGTTACTGAAGGAATACTGTGGACAGTGTTTCAGACACTCAGCTCCTGGTGGGGCAGAGCAGAGCAGCACACATTCAAATACTGTACATTATTTAATAGTATGTTGGAGAAATATCATGTAAATAATTTGTTTGAACAATGACATTTTAAGATGAAAGCATATCCATAAATAGTGTACTTTTTAATGCACTCAGGGAATTTTTATGAGTTCTGCTCGTTGAGGATTTTTCTCTACAAATTCTATCAAACTGCTCAAGTATGAAAGTAGTAGTGAATTACAACTGCCGACCTAGTGGCTGAACAACTGAAGCGATCAGCTGTGAGGAATCCTGACTGACTAAATGTGCAATCACATGTCCATCAAAACTGCTACTTTTTTTTTGCTGCATGTACAGCTTTCTGTACATGCAGCTGCCCATAGAGTACATCCTAATAACACAGTGCTCATTCCTTGTTTGCGTGAAGCATATATTTGCATATCTCACATTTCACATTTGCTGACATGAACATGATTTGCAATTCAAATGTACATGCAGAGTGCCAACAGTTTTCTTGAAAAGAATGATTGATCGTTCCTATTTGCACAGTGATTAAATATTGCAACACAGTTCCTTCCTAATTCTGCAGTGTCACATTAGTAGACAGCATTTAGAAACATTGATATGCTTGTACCATTTAGGAAGTAACCAGGCTGACAGGCAAGACAACGTGCGTTACTCTTGCAATCTGTGCATGGTGTCGGGCAAGACAGACAAACACCTGTCTCCGAGTCTTCATATGTGCTCTGGGGGCAGTGCCTGTGACACTGGTGTCTGAAACTGTGAAGGGAATGTTTAGAACAAAACATAAATTAGTGTTGACTCATAACACATTTTGTCAACAATTTGACATGTGTAGAACGAGTCGACAAATTATGAACTAAAACTAGCTGTGGTGCTGAAACGTCAAATTCACAATGGAACTTTTAGTGTTAGCCAATGAAAGAACACACACAGCTTCTGCCCACATGGATGACACAAGAGAAAAGACAAAACACATGCAAGAAGCAATCTCAGCATTCACTCTTTCAGTCCATACTGCACCTGCAGCGCTATTGTTGACTTGAATACACCCTAGGCCAGAAGGTGCACTCAACCAAACATTAGGAAAACAAAGCAAGAGCGTTTCTTTATCAAACTTTCTATGGTTGTATTCTCCTTTTACAGCAGAAAGTTAATTGGTGTTTTATTTGTAGCTCAGAGGCATGGACGTTTCTGTCATTAACCTGTCCTACCAGTCCTTCTGGGCTTAGCTGAGCTTTTAAACATGAGCTGGCTGTCCTAAAAAAATGTAGCCCCAAGCAGCCAAGTTATTCTTCTGCATAGATGTCACACGTACAACCATGTAAAGAACAACGTCAAATGTCTTGTCAGCATCAGCCTGCCTACAAGAGACATAACTGACAGCTCAGCCTGAGAGTTCGGCTGCAACGCTGTGGGGTTAAGAGGGGCTGGTTGTTTGAGGGGGAACAGCTTGAGGTGCCTCAGAGCATCCATCAACTCACTCTTCAGCAGCTGGTGCAGACCAGAGCTGGAAACGGTTCTTCAGAGTCTGCAGAATGTTTAAGAAACTCTCTGAGCAAATATTAGACCTTTCATTCCAGGAGAGCTCATGAGCTTTTCCAAAGCAACTTTTGTTTGTGGGTGTGGGGTGTGGGGGGTGGGGGTGGGGGCTCTCGTTTTCTCAACAAATACCAAGCAACCATCATGTTCTTTCAAAAGTCTTTTATGTGAGGCAAATCACTGAGGCTCTTCCAGCAGTATGATGATCAATAAATAGTAAATGGCTGCATTCATAGACATATTCTACCTTTTTGCAGTCTAAACACTTTACTATGTTGCCTTTTTTTATCCATTCACTCTCACATTCATATATGCTGCCGGAAGCTGCTAACACACGTGTAAATACATTTAAATAACCAAGAGCTTTACAGCATAGAACATCACCGTACTTTGACATAGACTATGAATGTGATTCTGAGCCACAGCCGCCCCACCATGATGGCCGCATGCTCTACAAAGTTGTTTTCTTTAATTGCGGTCTCACACAATTCACTCAGTAATGACTGAGGCCATGGAACTGACAAGAACTATTATCATAAACACAAACTTCACACAGTGGATGTAGCAGAGGTAGAAGAAGAGCAAGTGCCTCACAGCTAGAGGAGAGAAGTAAAACAAGGTGAAGGCAGCGGAGCTATAGATTTACAATTGTTCTGTGATTCACATGTCAAGATGGAGACACAGATTAAACCAGGTGAAGTGTTCCACCTGTGCTCACTTCCTGTTTCTCCTTCTCTTATCGTTCCCAGCTTTGAAAACATACTTTGTCAACTTTCTGGATGAAGCCGACCACTCTGCTATGCTCAGCAACGGCTCAGATAACAGTGTATAGTAGAGAATGGAAAGTAACCTGGCTCACACAAAGTGAGGTCTAAACATGGGGAGAAGCACACAATCGGAGGTCTGTTTAAGCTCTCTCCTGATGTGAACCTACTAAATGCTGGATAGCAATTAATGTGATATCTGTTAAGTGATTTATTTACTCAGTATAGCAATGGAATGGCAATGGAAATTAAAGCAATGATGATGAAGATCACTTTGTTGGCAACATATTGAAAGTCCATCCATTAAATTGATAAATGTCACCAAGTCATGAGCCACTTTGTTGATCACTAACAAGCCTTTTATATCTGCTTAACTCTGTTTAAGTTTTAGTCTTAAGTAACTTAAGTAAGGAAAAGAATTAACACAGTGTTTTAAAGCAGGAAATATATGTGGCCAGAAACTGTCAAATATTTAAAAAAAGGGGGGGAAACTCACAGAAAGTAACCTTCAACACAGCTGTGGCAAATCTCTGGGTGTTCTGTGCACAAATAAAAAAAGTGTATTAATAACAATTTCCATGTGGGTGTAACAGAGATACATGAAGTATATGTGAAGTATATGTGTACCTTACCTGCGGAACATGTTTTACAGCCTATCTCACAGTCAATGCACTCGCCTATATCAGGGTCCAGAAACTGCCCTGGAACGCACACACACAGTGTATTTACCAGAGTCTGTGTCTTTAATGGAAACAGCTCACAATACTTTATGTTTTCTCTAGTCAATAAAGTCTCTTTAAAGTCACATTTACCGACGTCACAGAGCGCTGGCTGGCAGACCCCATTTTGTAGTAAATGATGTTCTCGACATTTGGCACATATGTTGCCATCTGTGCAGAGTTCACAGTTGGCAATGCATGGCAGGCAGGCGTAGTGACCAGTGTCAGGATAGAGACCCCGTGGGCAGTGTGCCCGACAGCGACCTTGATGGAGGAAACGTTCCTGTCCATCTTCATCTAAGAGGGAGGAAAATGACACAGGACCTGTTTATGCTCAACCGACTCAATTTTTCTGCATATGGAGCACCTGCCAGGCAATACCTTAAAAAAAAAACGTAAACAGATATGGATTGCAGCAAATTACAGTACTACAATGAGTGATAGAGAGATTAGATTATTAGATGATTTTGGGGTATTGGGACGAAGTGACAGACTGAACAACGTATATACCAAGATATTAAAAGTATAAATATACAGTATGTCATGGTCTGTTCATTGCCTTTGACAGAAAGCCTGGCGGTGGCCATGTTTTACTAACTAACTATCCAACTAATGACTAATAAACTGGAGGACAATCAGATGCAGCTGACATCTGCACCGCTGTGTCTTCTGACAGCCCCAATGATTTATACTGTGTCACCATCCATTAGCCTCCAGCTAAGGCATCTCTGGAAGCAGCGAAATTTCAGCGTTGTCTCATCTGCTCAGCTCTGCAGAGAAGATATGTGAAACGGGTAGGAGAAGAGACACAAGTTGATCCTGCCTTTTGAACCCTTCCACATCCCACAGACTCCCCCACAGCACAGAGAAATGTGACTCCTTTATGAACAAAGCACTGAGAATGAGGAGCTTTTTGACCTTTGATCAATCATACATAAACCATTGCATAGTTGTCTAATTTACACGTTCAGGGTGCACTGACAACTATTCAGCATTTTAATTAACTGATAGAATTTACTATCGTCTGGATGAATTGTTTCATTTGTCTCAAAGATTGTATGCTGATGTGATATTGTATTATTGTACGCAACAAGTGCCATGAAACATTGTGACATAGTCAGTCAGGACCACCGTAGGACTTGACAGTGTAAAAAGTGAGTGACAATGATATAGGGTAAACCCAGTGAACTGCAACAGTAATACTTCTAGCCGAAGGGGATATTTGCTCCCTTCCCTCAGATTAACAAAGGCCCCATTCTGACATGATCAGATTACACTGGTAGAAAAACAGGAGAAGAAAAACATTTCTGACCACTTCTATCCCATCTGACTGTTTCAGCAATTGTAAACCAAATCTGAATGCACCAGCTTGAATGGTCGATTAGTGTTACTTTGAGGGGGAAAAGAAACATAAAAATAAAACTACAAAACAAACAAAAACATAAAAATAAAACCACAAAACAAACAAAAACACCTTGAGTTTTCAAGGATTAATGAGTCAGTGACATGATTAGGATCTGTAGAGCCAGAAACATCAAAACAGAGGAATTACATTGCCCAGTGCCAAACAGACGAGAAGTTGAGAAAACACGATCAGAGGTCTGTTGAAGTTCCTCCCCAGGTGAACCAACTAAATGCCATAAAACAATGAATGGAATATCTGTTAACTGATTTATTCAATATAGCAATAGTATGGCAATTGCAATTGAAGCAACAGAATTATTTGGCAACATTTTTAAAGTCCATCACCTGAACTGATGAAAAACGTTATGAGACAATTAGTTGATTACTAACAAGTCATCTTCTTGAATATTTGGTTAGACAACAGTAAATTCTGAACTTTTAGTCAAAGAAAGCTAAAAATTGAAAGGAAACAAAACAGTATCTCACAGCTGAGGAAGTATGTGGCCAGAAAATATCAGATATTATCATGGAAAGAACATGAGTATGGAGGACGAAAAGCGACAAATTCAATAAATTTTCGTCCTCCATACATGAGGGGGGAACTTACATAAAGTAACGTTCACCACAGTGCATTCAGTTCTGTGAACCGAAGCTGAATGCACTGCCGTGAATGGTGTCCACATCAAACACAAAACCACCACTTTTTGAAAGGAACCTGAGACATGGGTTTGATCTGTAGACGCCAGAAACATCAAAACTGAGGAATTGCATTGATAAGAATTTCAGAAAACAAACCAACAACAACAACAACAACAACAACAAAAATGTATTATGATTGAATCAAAAAGAATTTTATTTGGAACCATGAATCTTCACTTTCGCTCAAATCAAAATGTACGCTTCAAAAACTGTTTTGGTGTATCAGGTTGTCATGAAGGAGACACAGAGACCATTGATTCTGTTGTGCTAGATTGAGGTGGAGGATATTACTTACCCACTCCACAGGTAGTGCATTCAAACAGCTCATGTCCGTCGCACTCAGAGCAGGTGGGATGACAGAGGACACACTGACTCTTCAGCAGAAACTGTCCACTCGGACAGGGAGACGAGGCTCTGCACCCGGCAAATGCAACATAGCAAAATAAGATCTGGATCGCGATCATGGCTTTGTTCAGAGAACGTTCGCCGCAAGTGAACAAAAGCAAACAAGCTGCGCGTGAAGACGCAGTGTCCGTGCAGCAGGTCGATGGGGAGGCTGTGGGAGTCGGACACACACACACACACACACACACACACTGGGACACACCGTGTGACACACAGCCCGGAAATAACCTGCTCGTTGGAGTGGAGCCCTGAACAATGTGTGGTCAGAACATAAGAGGGATCGGAGAGAAAGAGGGATGAGATGCTGTGGTAGGATATTAGATAGACAGATAACACGTGTATTTATCTTAAATTCCTACGCTTCTGCAGTCACTTTTGGGAGATTGGTAGAGATGCATGTACCTAGTAGTTAATATACATTAAACTATTTGATTTGATGTGTGAGTATAAAACATTCAAAAACAACAATCAGAAAGACAGTAAAATATTACTGTTTCTGGTATACAGTGCATGTTACTGCTATGCACGGTTGGCGGAAGAATAACTAACATGTATTTTTTCCCCCCACAAAATACTTAAGCTTCCAGCGTCCTGGTGGTTTAAAGACGTAGTCTTTCTCAGTTATTTCACAGTGTTCTGAAAAGTCTGGCTCCCCCACTCCCAGCCGGCATGAGGACGACATGGGGAGATAAAGCAGGGGCACGGTGATTTCTTCGGGCAACAGCGGCCTCTAGTGGATCCTCGCTGCCATCAAGGGCGTGAGCGTGCCGGCTGCGAGCTCCCGGCCGGCTGACGTCACACGGCAGCGGCCGCCGGAGGGGGCGTGGCTTCGCTCTGCTGCAGCGGAGAAATATGACATGGGGATGAGCGAGGGGAGAGGGAGAGACAGTGAGACGGCCAGATAGGAATTAACGGTTCGTCAGAGGTCTGGACTGACATGCTAACGAACGGGAGTAATGACTGACAACAGCACGGTAAGAGACACACGGTTGGGGTTTTTTTTGTCCGTGACACGGCGCGACGGGCCGATCCGAAGGTTCAATTGCTGCTGAACACAATGGACCACTGCGGACAGGTGCACCTGTCTGTATACGAGTACGTGCTTCGATGCGTTCAACTTCGGCTTCGGGTACACCTTTATTTCTGGTCGAGTACAAAAATATGGAGGCCACAAATCCCATGTACAGACTGGACTGAAATGGTGAATGCCGTAAACGTGGTGTTTCGCTGCTTAGTCACATACCTTTTGTGATGAACAGTAGCAACGTAAAATATACATATGACAGATGGGTACATGTTTGGGATGGGGGCCTATCTTAAATTTAGATGTGACTATATGAAGACATCTACTGACACACGTAGAATATCATTCATCCAACTGGGACAAATGCCTGAACATGGAGATGGTGTTGATAAAATACACAACACATATGTTTCATAAAAATGCAGTGCAAGGCTGTTTCTCACGTTGTCTTACTATCTTCATCCCTACATGAATGAAGGCTCGCCAGTGCAAACCCACTGCCTGGTTATGTTCCACATACTGTACATTTCATCTGTTGTTGGCCTGATTCATGTGAACCATGCCTGCCTGTAGATAAGTCACTGATTCACCCAATTCACTATAATATTTAAGCGTCTACACACATGTATTCTTGGATCCGCCTGAGATATTCCTGTGGAAGAAAGGTTTTCCTTTCCTACGTTGCTAAGAGCTGCTCATGTGAATGTTGGGTTTCTATTAGAAGAGCCGGTTTGCTAAGCGTCATGAGATAAATGCTGTTGTGATTTGGGGCTATACACATAAAATCTGACTGGACTTGATGTGACACCCCCAGAACCTTTCATCTATCATTACATGGACTTTTGTAGGAGCTGGTAAAATAGGCTCAAATGAGGATTCCACCTGTTACTTTGTAAGATAATTATCTTTACCGTCTTCCCTTTAGATCATATTCAGCCACTCCTGTCCGTATCCTTCGCTCTGCCATTTGACAGTGAGGCAGCTGACAGTCGTCAAGTTCAATTTAGAGATCGCCAAAGTGGACAGGACAGAGTAGCAAAGCAAGGCCCCATGGCTGCCAGACTAAGCCAGGCCAAGCCAGCTCTACAGAGGGCTTCAAGTGAAGCAGGGCACTGGGGAGAGGGCGCTTGGCATCTAATCAGTTCCCACAGTGAATTCTGTTCCTGTCACTGGCATTTAGCAACAGAAAAGCATAGATGACGGCTGTTGTTGAATTCAGTTGGGCTTTCATGCTGCGGTGGCAGTACAGTCAAAACGCTCCTCGACTGACACCAAGTAGGATTCCATTGCAAACTGATGTAAAACGTGACAGGAGTGGCTGAAATTTTCCTGTTACACACACACACACACACACACACACACACACACACACACACACACGCGCACATGGAAAAATTTAGTCTTTTAAAGGAGATGAAATGAGTCAAGTGGCCATGGTAATCACACAGTCCAATCACTATATGGCTTAGAAGTGGGCCCTGTTCTTCAGACATCTCTCTCTACAGGTGGGGAAGCAATGTTAAGTGTCTGGCCGCCAGGCAGAGGGAGGTCAGCTAGAGGCCATGTAAGCAAAAAGAGTGGCGAATGGAGGAAAGGAAGGGGGACATCCATTTCAGAGACAGAAATTTAGTCCATCTTGGTATGTTAGCGGGGTTGGAAAGCCTCTAAACCATTTGATTAAATTGGAATGAAAGTTACGACCACCGTGATAGTCAGATAGTCAGATTGA
>CAAKHB010008656.1:44370-65443 GCA_901007665.1 Aeoliscus strigatus
ATTGATGTTCAGTATCATACCTGTTTCTTTGAACTAATTTCCAAGGGACAGGGATTAAATTTTCCTCCTTAACAATCACTGGAGGCCAACATTCATGAATGCAGTGAGCAAATAGAGAAAAAAAAATAAAAACCCCTAAAATATAAAATCACAGGGCAACAGGACTAGCTAGTTTCCTTGAAAATGTGTCACCGCCAGGGGTCAATGACTCCCAGGTGACTGACAAACAACAATGGGATCTGAGAGTCAAGCCCCTTTGTGTGAGTCAATGACCTAAATTGTAGCTAAAGCTATTGGAGCTCCTCACTAGTCAATTTCTGAACTAAAGAAGCCTCTCAGATGAGTGGCAATATGTCCTCAAGCAAAGTTCAAGCAAGTCCAGTTGCCTGTGATTTAACTGTTCCCATGACTTGGATGAGTGAGAGCATTCATAGACATATGTTTGACAAAAGTTAGTCCACCAATGCAGTGATTGGATCAATTGTTTGTCAGCTGCGAAGCTTCTGTATCATGATAAATCAGACTGGCAATGGATATCGTGGATTTATGTGATGACCCAGAAGTCAGTATATACAGGCAGACAGAACATGTTTGTACCGAAATCGGAAAAAGCTTGATCGAGGACTTTTCAGAATTTTATCCTGTTAAGAGTCATGGCCTGTACTGACTTTTTGTCAGCAGGGTCCATAATAACAGTTGCATTAAACATACACTGCTACTTATTGATATGTGAATGAATTGTGAATACTGTGTGTTCAAGTGTCAAAGTAACCTTGAAGTTTAGTAAAAGAACAAACTTGGTGTTATATGTTGAAATTTTTGATTTGGTATTTCTCAGTCTTTAACAACGACTGCAAGGGGAGTTGTATATTTAGTGATCATGAGAAGAACTTCTGACAGCCATAGACTGTGTGTCTATGCCTGCTGTACCTGACTGCATTTTTGTGGCTTCACTTGTCTGGTGATGAGTCTGCGTGCAGGCTGGTCTGCTGAAGTCGCCTTCCACTGTAACGTTCTCCCCACACGACCAAATGAGTGCAGCTGTTCTCCGCCCTGCCTTGAATCAGCAAGGGAACAGTTAGTTTCTAAATCAAACAGAACACAGTTGCACAGGATACCCTTGGTGACTCAATTTAGATTTAAACTTAGGTCATTTTCATTCACTTAGAAAAAGAGGCCAGGCCCCATTTCTCTGAGAAATCCAGCTCCAGTTGTTGATATCTCCATTTTGTACCAAAGTTTATTTCTATTGAAGGTGATGTTGTGAAGGAAATGCACTTTCGAAAACAGGTATGCTGCTGTGTGTGGCGGTCACAGTCACTTGCCCTGTCTTCCACCTCTCAATAATACTGCTGCCATCTTTGTCGACTGCTAAAACGAACAACAGGAGATCAGTAATGACTCAACTGTCAAGACACACAATAGCCTATGTTTTCTGCACAGTATTTACTCAGTAGATGTTTCTTGGCACTGTCAACAGTCACACACACTGTAGATGTGGTAGATGTTGTAGTTTTATTAAGGCGCAATAATGTCATAAGCATGTTGGAGGTCTGCACCTTCAGCTTGGAGCTGCTGTTTTCTCCTCCATCTTCTTTGTACCGCCCACATACTCATAGGCGTATTGGCCTCACTGTGAGGTCACAAGATATGTAGATGGTAAATAGATGCATGGCTTTTTGATCGATATGGCCTAAAAATATTTTTCAAATCAAATATTCCTATTCTCACACACATGCCACTGTTAGAAATGGTGCATGTTCGGTTCGATAACTGCTGTGCGCTCAAGGCAAGTTTGAATCCATGTTAGATACTTCTGTAGTTCACAAGGGGAACGATAAAACAGTGGTTGGTTTAAGTACTTATAAAGGCAAATTGCATAATATTTCTAGATATCCATACGGTTGTTTCTTTATTATGGCACTTAAACATGGCATTGGAGTTTTATCGCACTGTTTTTAGTGTGTTTGTAACGATGATTGTCTTGTGTTTTGGTGTCTTAAATTTTGTACGTGTTGTTTTGTTATGTCTGGACTGCTGAAACCTTGACCCTTGAGCCTTGAATACCTGTGAAAGTAGATTAAGTATGACTGAGCAAAAATTTGGAGTGTGATGAATTGTATTTGTTCTGCGTGTTTAAAGATCTTATTTCCTATAAAATTGTTTATATGACCACATTAAGATAATCCATCTCCTGGACAGATGCTCAATGTGCAGGTCAAAAGCCATGATCACCACGCAGGTGTTCCAGGTGATGGGGTCAATGAAAGGTCATGACGGAATCAGTTAATGTTATTTTCAACAATAAGTATATACAAGTATATACCAGCAGAGGACGTGTCACACTGGGTGACCACTGATAAGAAATCAATATTTTTAGGTTAACGTGATTGGTGTTTCTCCTGCAATGAACACACACCCACTTAATGTAGTGTATGTTAGCCAGTTTCAACTTTTTCCTCCATCCCAAAAGACTGCAAAAACATTATTACACTGTTGTTTTTAAAGGGGTTGTGATCCAGCGCTCTGCCCCTCGGCATCCAGATCTTAGAGTGTATTCTGCACACACTGCTGAGCTGCGTCTGCATCTCTGCAGGAAGGGAGATTGAACTTGACTAGGTACATACAGTATATAAATGTTCCCCTAGTTTCTTTGTCCGATGAACTTCCTGTGGTGCGAGTACTAAATGTTTGCTTTGTGTTATCTGACTTAATTATTGTAATGTTAAAACAAACCGACCTTATGAACAAAATCTCCAACAAGGACTCCTGCATCTCTCAGATCAGATGCTCATACTGCGGCCTTGATTGCGATTTTTCTCAAATAATAATGGTATATACACATGCAGCATGTGCGTATTTGTGTTTAGTGCAAGCTGACAACAACTCTAACGTGCATGCATACGCTGCACTAGCAGTGTGCAGCGCAGCAATGAGATGTAACGTGACATTATTGCTTCCTGCAGCATCTCTTTCTCAGCATGTAAAGGTCCACTGCAGAAACTCAGTTTTTTAAGAACAGAAAAGGTTGGGAAAAAGGGAATGTACTGTATGTGGTCAAGTAAATAAAGTTTGTATTGTAGACAGAACCCTACAGTTTTTGTGCTCTTTTTGGTCTCTGGCTGTCATTTTCTAAGGGACCTTGTCACTCAAGATTTCCCTTGACCGGTACACAAACCTATCGCTAGTCTTGGCAAGTGTTAGTGCAGACTCAGATGATTTATTTTGCTGACCTAAATAAAAAAGACAGGTTTGCTTTTCCACAGTTGGAGAGTTATAGATTCAGGCCATTACGTCACTTTTTGTGTCTCTATTTTTCCAGTTAGCGCGACAACGACAAAAGTGCATCATCTCTTTGCTAGTGTCTCTCTTTCCAGGCTGACTTTGGCACCCAGACATAGCTGGTTGGCTGCGTTGTATTGTCTTTGAATTAGGCAGGTGCTACATTATGTTTTTTAAAAGCAGGCACACAGTTACAATATATGTGGTTTTATGGTGCCCAGCTCCAAACATATGCTGCTTCTGGTTCTAGACTAAAGATATTTAATACCGATAGTGAAAATGATATAAAATAAAACAATTGATACAATTGTCCACTATTAGATGTTAATACTAAAATGAAATCTCCAACAGCATGTCGTGGCCCTGGAACTCAGTGGAAAAGAGATACCATTGAAGAAGAAGCAAAGGAATCCTTTTATTGTCATTGTATCGCTCAGAATACATTCAGATTTAAAGTGCTGCTCCTGTTTGGTGCTGTCTCGCTCCTGTATAGTGTAAAACTACGTTTTCCTAAGTTGCTTCTTAAGTTGTCCTTCAGACAGGGGAAGTCCCTCATCATACTGCTGCTCAGACCTTGGTGAGTGAGGGCGGAGCTCACTGTACGCCCAGGTGGGCACTGGAGAGACAAACAGACCGAGATGAAGCTCTACAAAAATCAGAAACTTGATAGGAAAACAAAACAAAACAAAAAAATCAGAAAACAGAAGAAAGAGGAGGTTTCAGAGGTCCTGTTGACATGTTAAACTCGTGCCGCCTACTATATGAGGAAATATAGATAGGCTTGAGGTATTCATCACAGGTTTGTTTCACCAGGCATTTTGTGTGATTTTTGGAATCAGGCTGTGAAGATAAAAGATAATAATACCTCCTGAGTTGTTGGGCCTCTTCTCCTGACACCAGATGTTGTGCCACTGGCATGTTTATCAGCAGCTCATCACACTGTGACATCCGGTCTTTTTTTGAAGTCGCAACTCAGTGACTTATATTAGAAAACAAAAGTCAGTCAAAAGGGGAATCGACTGCTTTTGCCTGGTGTTTGGTGTTACCGGGCATTTGTACCCGATGTGAGACCATGATGTTTTTGATGTTTAATTTTTTCATTGTGATAGAAATCACTTCACACGTGACCTACCTTGACCTAATTTTGTAGACTGCTGTAGAGGAGTGTATTTTCAGTGGGGCACTCTTAAGAAAGATAACTCTATGTTGATGGATCATACTTGCCAGGACAAGCTGTATGCCCTGGCAAACATGCAGTAGTTGTAGTCCTAAAACTGACTCTACTTATGTAATAAAATAAAAACTAGTCCAACTCAGGGCTCCAAGAGAGAGTCTGCTTCTTGAAGTTAAATTTTCTTTTGTTGGTCATCCCATCTGTCAGCAAACTCCTACCTCCAAGGGCCATAAATGGGAGCATAGAACGTGACGTTTCTGATACAGATCTGCCATCTGCCCTTTGTAGAACACCATACAAAATTAGATCTGTTTTTGGTTAACACATGATGTGTTGAAAATCGCCATTAGCCACTGTTAATGTTAGTGATCTAGCATTAAGTGTTAAATGTAGGTTAAATGTTGATGTCTTTCCCGTACTATGTGACTGGGGATATTCTATGTTTTCTTGGTGACAGAAACATTCTTAATCCTTGATTCAAATTGGCACCGACATTACATTATTTCCTTGTTCGTTCGTTTGTAATCTCCCTCTTGCTCCAGTTATGGGTTGCAGGTGTGCTTGGACGGGATCCCAGCTGTCAAAGGGGTGAACGGCAGGATTCATTCTGGACAAGTCACCACGTCATCGCAGGGCTTACATTACATCCATGTTATCATAATGTCAGACTAAAAAGGCTTATTGGTGTATTTTATTTCAGGAGAATCATTTCAGGAGGATTTTTGAGCCTCAGCTATTCGAAGGATTTTTTGGTTGCAGATGGAAAATGCCTGCTCAATTACATGTTATACATACATATACAGCATGTAAATATAAAGGTGAAATTACCACAAAATGCCCTTGTTATGTGTCATTATGTTTTTACAGGAGCTGTACATTTATAAAAGGGAAAACAACAAAATGCACAACACAAAGTGACATTGCAAGTCATTTATTCGAGCATATACTGTATGCCACTAATGTGGACCATCACTGACCATTTTTATCATCACCATTTCATCATTTCCGTTTATTTCTGGTTGCACATATACAAACAAAACAAATTACTCACAAATATATATGATACAACAACCGAAGAAGTAATAATAGAAGGAGCGCATGTGTGTACAGTCCAGCACATTCACCTCCCACCTGCTCTTTCTGCATTGTATGTGGGTGATTGCTCGCTCACTATGGAGACAGATATCCCAACTCCCTCTGTTCATGTGAACTGGATATGTATGTATTGTATATCATACAAAAATAGCTGGCGGCACTTATCTCTTAATAATGGACTTTAAGGAAAAGTATGAGGTTTGTATTTTGTAAACAAACTGCATTTTTCCCACCATTGTTGCCTTTCTTTATTGCACGAAATTAAATTTTGTAGATTAATTCTAACACAAAGTCTTTTCACATGTTATAATGGGCCACATGACACTCTTCAAGCTTCTAATTTAAAAAAAGAAAAAGGAAGTATCGGATGGGAAACCAGTATACAGTATTAGTATGTGTAGTGTGTTTGTGTTTAATTATTCTTGGGGTTACAATAAATGTACTTTTTATTGTACAAGAGGCATCCTGGTTGGTTGATGGTATTGCTACTATTGTCTTTCTATAATATCTTATCCTGCTCATGACACTTGAATACAACGTAGAACTTACCACTGCATTTGGTGAGTGGCGAAACAAGGAGCTGTATTTTTATTTTATTTTTGTATTTTATACATTCCTTCTGAAGCAAAATGAAACTGAATGAATGAATGGTGAAATGTGGTCGATCTCTAGCCATTGGGCAGACAGCAGATAATAATTCTAAAATTTTTATGTTTTACATTATTTTTATATAAAACTGATCTTGGAAAAAAAATGGAACGGTTGCAATAACTTAGAAATAGACGAGCTGGGGGCAGTTCAGGCGACTATATCTATGAGCACTAATTCAGAGATGTCATCTCTGAGAGTTATATAAAGACTTCATTTATTTGTTTGTTTCCAGTATGTGACTGAATTGTAATCAAATAGTTGCATTTTCTCTTTTGAGGCAGTTTTAAACTGGAATTGAAATGATCAAGAAGAACGTCATTACCCTTGAGTCATTTCATTCAATTATCGCATGTTGTTTTTCTGTTTTGGCTCACAGACACATCCACGTCACCTCTGCATTGACACACATAGAGACATAACTTGCAGGGTTGACTCACACCCCTTTGAGTCCACGGTCCTACTGACTAGCAATTCTCAGATGGGTGAAGATGAAATAAGAATACGATTTGGATGTCCACCGAAAGCCCAAAGCCAAAGCTGCTGTGTCAATATTCACACTGGTGTGTCCTCAGCATTCATGGGGGACTGAAACAGTTTTACTTCTGCCAATCTGCAGCACAGACGTATTCACATGCAACACAATTACACAAGAGAAATATTTGTGCTGAAGTGGCGTCACTATTATTAACCCTTAAAAGGTTTTACAGCTGTCATCCATGAGTAAGCTGTTCCGACTGTTCGGACTCCCTCATGGTTAACAGACTGGTAAATGAGGGCTGGGAAGGTAAAATAGGGCAGCGATGTGACAGAAGATTGTACAAATAAACAGCGGACGCATAAGGTACACGAGCAGTTTACTGTTCGTATGAATTATACATGACACTGAAGGATATTTCCGTCCCACTGAGGAGAGCTTTGACACTTACTTCTCAGCAATGTTCTACTAAGAGGATTGAGAGAGGCGTCGGCTGGTGCGATCCACCAGGGACGCTGGCAGAATAATTCTACTCTGACTTACTTCTTGTGAGTTTGTCTCCACACACGACATAAATGCATCCTATCTCTGCGTGCTGGGTCATACGGGACCATCGGGAAACAACGGTGACCTCTGCCTGTTAGTGCTGTTATGTAAAGAGGCGAGCTCTGCAGTTTATTTAGCAAGTTGGTGCTGGTCTTGCTCTTTCTCCCTCTCTCTCTCCCTCTCTCACATACACACACAAACTTAAGTGAGTGATCTGTGCTTTCAAAAGGTGTTCCTACAGTATCTACATATTGGCTCATACACATGCTTTTAGCCAACCGAATATCTAACTGAGAACATGTTCTAAAATCATATGAGTGCAGCAGCACTAAGTGATCTGATTTGATCACCACATTTTATGAAAAAGGATGTGAAAGGAGAAACGCAGTTCTCATTCAGAGGGATTCCCCCTGTACAGTTAGATTAACAAGGTAGTTTCTAAATGACAAATTAGAAAAGTGGGAAATTTCAAACGCTCTTCTGGTATCCTGTTTGTGTCCTTTAGGTGTTTTACTTTACAGGCAGTGCCATTTGCTTTTCCTCTTGAGTAATTTTCAGGATGTCTTTGTGTTTTTCAGGGTTCTCTTCATCCCCAGCGTCTGCCTCTCCTCTGCTGCCCTGAAGCCATGGACTAGAGCTACGTCTGGTCCTGACAATCCCGTGGTCATCAGATGGCTTCTCAACAACACTCCGACAAAATACAGAAAGTACGTTAACTGGCACTACTTCCTGTGTTTGAGAACAGATGAGCTGAATAAAGGTACAATGTGTAGGTGATCACAACATGCTAGCGTTATATTTCACACTCCATAGAAATAGGGGCGAGTCATATCAGCACAAGGCTATATTCGCTGAACAGGGAAATGCATGTACAGTAGTGTGCAACGTCAGTTTGCATCTCAACCCTCAGGTAGCCAAGTGAGTTTCCACGATAGGCTGGGGCTGTGTGGGTCCCTGGCTCAATTGTTTTCTTAAAATTAGAAGTTTTAGTTATGTATTATAAGCTGCTTAGAAGAAGGTTAATTCCCTCTTACATACATATATTCCCATGTACACTACACACTGTTTATAATGACCACAGTGGGGCAGAACAAATTGATCACAATAACCGACTGATCACTATAACAAAGACAATCAGAGTAGGAAATGTTGGTGAGTAAAACTAAGAAACGTCAAGGTCCTTCCAGTTTTGTATTATTTGTATAATGTTTAGGAGCAAGATGATCTTGAGGATAAATACACACACACACACCTGTCCTTTCAGTTCTCTCAGCGATGATTTGTCACTGCATAATGCATTAACAAATGTACAACATACAACTCTGAACAGCGGTGGACCGTCCACAAGAGTTGTATTACTTTGTTACGTACGAAACATGCAGCAGGGTGTTTCTGAGTAGTAATGAGCTCCCACAGGACAAGTACCATGAACAGATGAAAAGGGCTGCTCCTAAAGGAAAAGGATTATGTCATTACTCCTAATAATCAGCTATTGAGTATTGCTCACACAAGGACTTCTGCCCTGCAAAGCAACATTACAATTTCCAGCATCACAAACTAACCTCTCCCTAGAGAACACCATGAGTACTGGGCCTTCTTTCATCCAATAACATGACACACTTGATCAATCATAATCTCACCGACTAACTAACCAACCCTGTGTTTCCTGTATTTACATGTTCGTCGGGTCTCTCAGTGCGGTAATGTGTAACACAATGCAAATGGCTGAGTGTAACTAGGTCACCTAAACTACAGTACATCTTCAGTGCAGCATTGACTCATTAAAAATGCATATGATAAAGACAAATTTGCTGGGTCTAGAACAAAGATATTTCCTGTCTGATCCCAACAATCAGACACGGCCGCTGTGTCTTTTCTCTTCTTCCAGCGACAGCAACTGTCCGAGATGACATCTCAAATCTCAGATTATTCTGTCATGGCCAGTTAAAGATGCATCTCAAAGTGCTTGTCTTCATGCTGCTTGTCAGTAAACAGAGCCATGTGACAGGCTGAAAGCCATTCTCCATCTTTCAGACCACACCATGCTCAATCTCTTGTTATCAGAGCCTTCTAACGTCCACTGCACACACACAGGCCTAGTGTCAGAGCTTCGAACCTGTGGGTGTTGTTTCTTCCCTGACAGTGAGCTGTGCTTCTCTGGCTCCCACACAGCTTCACGAGGAATGAAAGATAGGCATTTTCTCATTCATTCCATGGGCCGAGGGAGTGGAAGCCTGTGCATCTTTTCAAGCGTTGCTTGTGACCTAACAACACAATGCTTGTTGATCATTAGAGCTCGAATGCCAAATATCTAAGGACCTGAACATTTTCTCCGGCTAACATCATGCGTAATATCTGCCCAACACTGGAAAAATTGGTTTTAAAGCCTCTCTCTGCCTGGTCTAACACTGGCGTAGTCACCCAATCGTACCCAGAAGCGCTTGGTCGGGGCTCAGTAGCCGGAAGAGAGTTGTGATGATCATGGGTGGCAGGCCAAAGGCTTTGGTGTGTCCTGGATATGACCTCTGGCTGTGTTGTTGATAATACATCTGTGCTGCTGGATATTATGCTGTGACTGTCAGTTGGAGCGGTGGGTCTCAAACGTTTTCCATCAGTCCCCACTTTGGACAAGGAGAAATGTTCAAGGACTATTTCTCCCTGAATGCATCTTTAAATGTATGGAAGTAACATCAGGTTTTACATAAACTTTACACAACTCTCCATGCAACGCTGTGTGAAGCCATTTGTGTTTTACAGGTCACTGATGCAGCTTTTACAAACAGCCCACAGTGGATACCCTTCATCGTGTTTTCTTTCCAGTTGGCTTTCTGGTTGACTACGTCAGTCTGTGTTGTTTCTCTGCTTGTGCTGGCTCTGCAACTTTTTTGGTCCTTGACACAAATCGATCCATTTTGTGACGTTAGCGTTGTTGCTCTCACTTGCCTGCAGAGTCTTGGATAGATACTTTATTTGATGTCACAAGAGAAATTGACAAACCATTTCACTCTTGTGAAAGTTGTCTTTCGTGTCTAGGAGGCCGACATTAATAGTTTGTTTTGGGTCCACATTTTTCTCCTGGCCTCCTACCTAATGTTGCTTTCAATTTATCTAATGATATAAGCTCTTAATTATTACTTTTGAGTGAACGATCTTTGTTGTCAATTAAATTATAAAGATAGGCATGAAAAGGAAAGCGTTTGTCGCGCCCCATCAGTGAGGCACAAGCCACACTTTGACAACCACTGGATTAGAGCATGAGACAGAGGATAAGGTGCTATCTGATAATTGGGAGAGAGGGATGTGTGGCGAAAGGAGGATTTCCTGTACAACAAGTTGACCTTCCTTTTGCTGTCTCTTTTTCCAGATGAGAACGTGAAGGCTGGCATCCACCAAGGCCACCGCTGCACCTTGGGCAGCGCACACACATGATCACATGACTCTGGACATGGACGCGGTCCTGTCAGACTTTGTTCGGTCCACAGGGGCAGAACCAGGTCTGGCAAGAGACCTGCTGGAAGGTTAGAAACAGCCTGCATCCATCTTGCATGAGCACGGGGAATCTATTTGTGATATGTCGTCGGTATTTAGCTGTTGTTTTGATCAGCTGCTACCTGATGTGTGGTCACAGCCAGATAAGCAGTGACGAGGCATGAAAAGAGCAGGAGAAGAGAGGACACAAAGGATGGATGGAGATGGGCCTGTAACAGTGAGTCAGCTTGCTGATTTAGAGGCCAGTGTGACGGTTTTACGAATGCACTCCCCAGGGGAAGCTTTGTGCCCATTCATTACAATTCGTTGAGGAGCAGAACGCTATCGGCACTTGTTTAGCTTACAAATGTAAAGTACGGCTTTGGCAAAAAACAAAAACAGGAGAGTACAAGTTCACATCAGTATCTGGAATTATCACCTAATTATGATAGGATGTGTTCGATTGTCCATACTTATGGAGGAACTTATGGGGAACTTATTATGTACTAATATGAAGTGATTGCCAGTTATCCTGCTACATGAATGCAGGTATAGTTTTGAATACTACAAAAGGACTTCAAGGCATCACAGCACTCTAGTGTCCATCAGAGGATGAATTCTCATATATGTTTTGTAGTGTGAGTGTGTGTGTGTGCTGTGGACAGTTTTTATTTCCTGTAGTTGTAATGCAGCGGAGTCTCGTCTTGGAAAAAAAAAAATAATAATTGTCTGCGTCTCACACGTAATTGCCGATGTAATTGCTCTGACATGCGATTTTAGACATCATAACTGGCTGGTGTTCAGCAGTCAAGAGGTGTGACACATCATTGTCTGCTGCTGGCTGACACATTCTGCCCCCCTTTTTCATCTTTGTGCGTTCTTTACTGACGTCAGTATGTCATAACCGTACAATATTCCCACAGGTTGTGAAAAGGTTGCTGATATAAATTTTTAGGCGCTTATCAGACTTATGCAGGAGCCTCTTCCAGACTGCAACAAGTCATGTAAAGCAAAATTATCCTTTAAATCATGTAGAAATTTGGAGTCCTCTGCATTTGTTTGTGACATACATATATAAATGTCTAGAAACCACTTTGTTTTGCTTTTGTGCCACAATATTGTTGTTGTTTTTTTTGTTTTTTTGAAAATTCAGTGAAATTGTACCCCCTAAAATATTAAAATACTTTTGGTGTAACACACGTAATCATGAAGATGTATTCAAAACACAACCTTTGGTGTAACTCAGTTCACTGGAACTTCTCGGGAGCTAATGGATGCACATAGATTATGCTGAAGATGGCGTTCCTCCTGCTGACGATGGCCATTACAAATGAAGTAGAGAACCAAAACAATCGTTTCCTTTCAAGGTTGTTCGAGCTTTTACATAGTGCACATTAGTGTGTGAGAGGCTGGGCTGCTCCACTGTAAGTTGCATTCCAGGAACTGATCAGCTCAAGCTCCTGAGGTCCACACGGGGGAATCAGCTTTGCATTGATTGGTGGGGCAGATGTGATTAGCAGTGCCAAGCTTCATGTTCAATTAGCAGAGAATCACGCTGTCTGGAAGTCCAGAGGAAAGGCGACAACTTCTTTCAGGCTTCTTACGCTGGGAGTCCATTAATGGGCTCTTCCTTACAAACATGCTCAGGTTACAGGCAGACATGTACAGCTTGGCCCGTGAACGTCCAGTACAGTCAGTTAAATCATGACCTTATTGTTTAGTGGACAATACAATACAATACAATACAATAACAACAGTGATGCCAAAAAAGAAAGCTGAACAATGAGCTTTCTCTTAATTTCTGTGTTGTCTTCACAGATGCAGAGTTATAGTATTACTACACATTGTCATTTGACACAAAAGATTGACTGCCGTGTCACATTGTTTGTTCTCACATTTCCTTTGGCGTCATGGGGAGGGATCTGAGTTCAAAGAGGACATAACTGTGTCTCTTGTGTGTTCACTCATTCCTCCTGCACATTTGGATATTTGTGAATCTATCATGTTCCATCTCCACCTCTAGATATTATGATGCAGCATGTTTTCCTTGGAGAAGGGACATGTTTGAAACATTCCTTATTTCTACCCGATCTTAAACCCAAACATACCAACAAAATTCGCCCTCAAATATGCCCACAGGTCTTCCTTTTGACATGTTTTCCTTCCTCTTACACTACAAAACACAATAAAAAACACTGAGTATTATAAAATGTGTATACCTAAAACATATCATCTATACATGCTACGCCATATTATCTTTGGGTATTTTATGCTGGAGAGGAAACTACTGTATGGCTTGGTTAAAGAAGACTGAGTTGAATGTGTGCTAATGAGGATGAATCCTTTCAATATTTATCGCAGTGTGTACGTGTTCATGTGTGTGTATGTGTGTGTCATAGGTAAAAACTGGGACCTCAGTGCTGCTCTGAATGACTATGAGGAGCTCAGACAGGTCCACACTGCCAACCTGCCACAGGTCTTCAATGAGGGCCGCTACTACAAACAGCCAGAGACACGTGACACACCAACCCATGTCAGCAAGATCGACAGGCCGTGTGTGCAAAAGCAGGAGGACAGTGCACAAGGTAGCAGAGCCATCTGAACTACATATCGCTGCCGCCTCTCCTCAGTTATTTCTCACTCATCCATTCAACTCTGTCTCCCTAGAGAAGCGTCTGTCCCGTGGGATCTCCCATGCCAGCTCTGCCATTGTCTCCTTGGCGCGGCTGCAGGTGGCCAGCGAGTGTACCAGTGAGCAGTTCCCTCTTGAAATGCCCATCTACACATTTCAGCTTCCGGACCTGAGTGTGTACAGTGAGGATTTCCGGAGCTTCATAGAGAGAGACCTGATAGAGCAGTCCACCATGATGGCTCTGGAGCAAGCTGGTGAGAATTGTTCATCCAAAATGATGCCTATTAAACTCTGTTGATTTTGTGTGTCTGCTTTAACTGAACACCTTAAGTAGAGTAATGAGAGAGAACATGGTGAACAACAGCATATATGAATATACAGAATATATGCATCTTAAAATTACAAGACGGGTAGATAGTGAGTCTGTCTGTTCCTCTGTCTGGTTCTCTCATGCAGGTCGTCTGAACTGGTGGTCCACCATGTGCACCAGCTGTAAGAAGCTGCTTCCTCTGGCCACCACAGGGGACGGGAACTGCCTTTTGCACGCTGCGTCTTTAGGTGAGCTACAAAAACAAAAACATCCATCAATGCTTTATTAGTCAACTTAGTTCAGGTTGAAACAGTGAACTTGACTAGGAACAGCTGCAGGTTAGTGTTACCAATAGGAGGATAGAATAGAGGGATAGAAGGAAGGATAGATGAAAGGGTTTAAATGATTCATGGGTAATTCCATAACAAGTTGGCTTATTGCGTGAGTGTTTTTACCAATATACAGACACGCCTTAGTCCATTAAAGCATCAAAATGTGGCCTGTCACATTGACTTTGTCCCTCACAAACGTGAACCACTAAAAGGGAACGCTTTTAGACATACTTAAATACAATACAACTATTCTGGGGCAGCCAGAGTTTGCCAGCATAAACGTTTATCTATTCTCGTCAGTCAGCTAGACATAAAAACATAAGAAATAAGGCCGGGGTTTAAAAACACTAAATGTCTGACCTATAGATTGCAGAAGACTGTCAGATGCAGCGTTTGGAAGATGATTCCTGTCTGTGAGCAGCTGTAGCACTGAACTGCTGGGGTTAGAGGCAGCAGAGCTAATGTAATCTCCATCGACAGTTCTTGCACATAATGCCCTCTGAGTGAAGAAAGACATATTTCAGCAGGAATTGAAAGACCTGAGGTCACTTCGGAATGTTTCATCAGTGTAATCACATTCATCAGAGATTGTTGTCGGAAACATTCCTGTTGGTTTCCCACATTTTCACACATTTGAGTGTCTCTCTCTCACGCACACACACACACACACATAGATTTCTGACTTGGCTTTATAATGACATGATGTGAATGTCTGTCAGGGATGTGGGGCTTCCATGACAGAGACCTAATGCTGAGGAAATCCTTGTACACCATGATGAGGAGTGGCGCAGAGAGAGACGCTCTGAAGAGGAGGTGGAGGTGGCAGCAAACGCAGCAGAACAAGGAGGTGATGTCTGTTTTCAGCACAAAGCCATTACTTTTCCACTGCACGGTTCCAGCTCAGCTCAATTCAACCCAGTGGCGTCACAGAGGACCAGACACTGATTGGTCACCAAAGAAAGAGGGCCGTCCCAAGCGCTACCTTCCAGCGGCATCTTTACCGGTTATAGCAAAACAGTTGTTTATTCCTCGTGATAGCTGATGTGCGCAAACCGCACACTGCGGTTCATTAATGAAGCACAGATGTTTTTGTGTTTTTTGGCTGGTTAGAACATTTATTATTAGAACTCGACGGAGAGACCGTAGCACAGAAGACATCCGTGTCAGCGATCTTGTCCTGCTCTGTCTCTCTTTGTCTGAGACAAAAATCCACATACTGAGCAAGCAGCAGGTTCACATCCCCTCCATGTCCTACATTGTTTATGTCTTTGCGTGGCATATAAAACGTCATCAAGGCAGCTTCGTGCAGTTGTTGCTGTGACGCCGGCTCTCACATCGAGCAGGCAGTGAGTCCTAATGGAAAAACGCCTGTCTGGAACCAAACCGAGCAGAGCTGAGGTGAGCCGAGCTGGAACTGTGTGGTGGAAAAGCACCATTGCAGAAATCCATCTGCCTAAGGGAAGCGATAAGCCAAGACAGAGAATTTGCAGCAGCACTGCTAAAACTGTCACATCCTCTCTTTTCTCTTGATGTTCATTGATTAAAGTACTTGTCTATCTATTGAAAACATGGGGAAGATACTGTGTATTGGTGTACTCCACCTAAGACACAACACATCTGAATAACAATTTGTGGATGCAGATGAAAAACAATATGGATTATGTGGGGGAGGATGAGCACGTGCTTACCATATTTTGTGTGTGTGTGTGTGTGTGTGTGTATGTGTGTGTGTGTGTGCGTCTGCCTGCATCTGCAGTCGGGGTTAGTGTACACGGAGGAGGAGTGGGAGAGAGAGTGGAGCGAGCTGCTGAAGTTGGCCTCCAGCGAGCCTCGCACTCACCTCAGCAAAAATGGCAACACCACTGGAGGGTAAGCAGCTCAGGCCACGTGCACATTCATCACCTCTTCGTCTGCAAACATCCTCAGTTTGTATTCTCAAGACCAGGGGGACAATTATAAACATCACGTTGGGTCAATCTGAAGGATTTTCATAATCGCGATATCTCTAAAGACTTGTTGTGACGTGATATATGTTGGACATGCACCTGCATGTCGGCTAATAAACGTTAAAGAAATAAAGAACCACTTACAGCACTGAAAATGGCAGAGTGATGCGATTCCCGCTCTTATTTCCACCAAATAAACGTATTAAGTCGCCATATGGGACCATTTCGTCCTGGAAGTTCAGGTGAACAAAACCTGCCACCGGAAAGAGTGAGTAAAACGCCAAACCTGCAGCATCACCTGCAGCATCTGCCTCCCTCTGATTCACATGAAGACAATTATATAATACAAAGTAAACTATTCAATATGCATCATAGAACTAATACCAGATATCTGATTAAAAATATTCAATTTATGTACCAGGGTTGAAGGGATGATGGTGATATGTCCGATATTCGAGTCGAGTATACTGATCATCTCACAAACGTATGGTCAAAATTTTGTTTCGTGAAAATCGCAATAATTGGGATTATTTCGGAGGGTGATATGGAAAATGGTGGCATCCCTACTGAAGACACAGCAGACATCTTTAAGCACAATCCAGCAATAGTGTTGTTCCATACTTACTGCAGCAAGCACTAAAACCCCTCGTCATTAAGGAGGAGATTAGAGAAAGTTCAAGTAATCTAAGACCTTCAGGACAGGGCGTCCCCAGGACCAGGGTTGGGAACCTCTGCTGGAGAATACCTCCTTATTTCTCTGAATGTCACATGTTGTAGTGTGCCATCTAGTGGCCACATTCAGCACTCATCCTTTTGGCAGCAGCCTCCCTTGAGCTGTGGGTTACTTTTGTGATTCAAACACCCCGCCCCCCTCCCCTGTTGCATAAACAGGCAGGTTCATCTCAGGTTATAGAGTCAGATAGAGGCGTCCTACATGCTGAAATCTTGTGTGGGTTTGCTCTTGGTTCTTTTCTGGCTGGAATTAACACGCATTGAGGTTACTGGCTGGAGGAAAGAAAAAGACGATGAGCAGACATAATTAAAATAGGATTTAACTCGATATTCACTAGTACAGTGTTGGGTTGTGTAGCAGGACGTCTGGATCACTGATCGCATCCCTTTAGGCTGCATAATTTACTCATTTAGTCTGGCAGCTTTAACCTCTTATTGGGTTCAACTCCAGTAGAGTAATCAGGTTAGGGATGTTTGATGATCCTAGTGTGGGATGAGGCCCTAAATAGGATGAGTGGGACTCCCATATTAAAAGGCTCTTTATTAGAGTAAAATTGTCAGCGTGGCTGTTTGTGGCTGACAGCTTAATTGTTGCACATTCTCTGGTTCTCTGGTGGTTGCAAGCCTGAGAGCTCTTCTGTTTTCTTTGTCTCCCTTGTTCCTTCTCTCTCTTCTTTGAAACACACGTATGCAGAGAAGGCTCTTTGTCCATTGTCTCGCACAGGTAGTCAAAACGGATCATCACAGTAGATCATGTGATTGCTCATACACCGTTCTAGCTAAACAGTCCATAGCACATCAGAAAACTGTCATGATGTCCCATGATCCCGCTGCTCTTTGGTCTGCAGGGTGGATAACTCAGAGGACCCTGTGTATGAGAGTCTGGAAGAGTTCCATGTGTTTGTGCTGGCCCACGTGCTACGCAGGCCAATTGTAGTGGTTGCTGACACGATGCTCAGAGACTCAGGAGGAGAAGGTAGGCTACATCTTGCATCGACCTTCTACAAGCAAATACACTAAGACACTTATATGTGCTTCCACATCCAAATTTCTCCTGGACATGGACCGTTTGACTTTTTGAAACGAGACAGCGAATTCATGTATCAAAACAAGATCACCATAATAGATTTTCAGTAGTTTTCAAGGGTAAGTCTGTCCCTGCTGCTTTCCTCTGCTGTTCTCTGTCTCCCTTCCTGTTGCTCTGTTTGGTCGAGGCAGAAGGCCATCCAGCCTTGAATCTACATGAGGTTTCTGAGCCTGTAAAAGGACGGTCATGTGAATAGCTCATGTTTTAAGCATCATGAAAGAGAACTGTGGCGTGCAAAAGTCTGAACTTGACCACTTCTGGTGTTCAATCTTCCAGCGTTCGCTCCCATCCCATTCGGAGGGCTCTATCTGCCACTGGAGGTGCCACCAAGCCGCTGTCACTGCTCCCCACTGGTGTTGGCCTATGATCAGGCACATTTCTCGGCGTTGGTGTCCATGGAGCAGAGAGACCAGCAGCGCGAGCAAGGTACAAGTGTACTTCATCACAAAACACAGATAAAACCGGACATGGGGACCTGCAGATTGAGAACTGGTATATAAGGTTTTTATTTGACCTTCTGTAATAAATCACCTGCTGCAGGGTGCAACAGTTAAGCAGTCTTTGCTTGTGACTTTGCAAAGAGATTGCCAGTGGTCTGCTTGTCCTGCTAGAGGTGAATAATGCATGAAACAACAGTTGAACAACCTGTGATCCATGACTAAAACATACCAGTTGGCAGCAGGAACCAGGGATCCGGCCAGCATCTAGAGAAATGGAGAGCGAGCTACTTCCTCTCTCAAAGATTACAGTTGTTCTGAAAATGTTGCAAAAAACATTCACACATTAGTAGTGAGTACTAGATGACATTTGGGATTGTATTTGGGAGTCATTCTGGGTGAATCATGAAGTCACTTTGCACCCACTGTTAACTGCTGTGCTCAGGTGTGTTTGAAAGCACTCTGAGATTTAAAAAAGTGGGTTTTTTTACAAACGAGCATATAAAACGCCTTAAAATTGTCATGTACAAAAGGTTTACATTTAAGTTCTCAGAACTCACAGAACTGACTTTCATTTGCACCCATGAGTCAACATTTGGGCGTGTGGTGCATAATAACTGTATTATGTCATGGCAGGTTTTCCATTTTGTTCACTGACTTTTGTCCATTCAGTGTCTGAAGTTGGCGTGATTTGCACATGAGGTATGAGTGGATCTCCTTGACAACCAGTCTTGGTAGTCATGGCAGTCGTCTGTATATTACTCTCTGGGTGGAACTCACTTGTCATCTGTGTGGGCAGATGACCAGATCCGCTTCCCTCTTTTTCACTCTCATACAGACACACTCACGCAAGCTCTCTCTCTCTCTCTTTCATTGTTTCTTTCTTTCTTTCTCTCGTGCTCTCTCTCTCTCTCTCTCTCTCTCTTTCCCTCTCTCTCTCTCTCTCTCTATTCCCAGCATATAAACCCCAACCTACTTATTAAGTCAGGGAACGACCATTGCAGACAGACCTGATTACAAACCTGCCATCCCTGTTCTCGTCATTCCCTCTAATACCAGTGGCACGTAAAATGCCACCACTGCCCCTCAGCCCTTAACTATTCACCATCCTATTTTTATTCAAGTGTTTGAGGTTGGGACTGGTGTTCACTCTTTGTCCACTAGATGGTGCTTAAGTCCGCAGAACACAGTGACGACAACGCTGCATGACTGTACTTTTTCTCTCTGGTACATTGTGTCCTGTGATAGGATCTTCAGTCCCCAGCCAGGTTGTTTGAAAACACTTTTGTATGCCGGATAGAAGACCGCCGCAATTGTGCAAACATTTGTGATTGATAACGTATTTATAAAATCTATTTTAATTAATTAAAATCTATTTTATTTATTATGTTTTATTTATATTATAACAATATTTTTTATTTTTGATCAAATATATTTTGCATTTTCTTCTTATTTCTGAATATCACCAAACAGCAAGTTCGACTTCCCCTGCCAATTAGAGCAGAGCAGCTCCAGACAGCCCCTCAGCCCTCACCACATATGGGCAGGGTCCCGTTCTGCTGCCAGCCCCAACAAACAAACCCTCCCTCTGACAGTCGGGCCACTGTGAGGAAGTCTCAGGTGAAGGGTTCCCCCAGTGTTTGTCCTCTGTGTGTTCAGGTGCCAGGGCCTGGGTTGGAAGACTGGCCCTTTCTTCATCTCTCTCTGTGAAGGATTAGAACAGGGTCCCTCCCAGTAACCTGATTCTGTACCGCACCGACACATGCCACTGCCTCTCATGTCTGCCGGGCTTATATTGATTGAAGGGAGGGGAGGCCATCGTCATGGGTTAATGCAACTTTTTTGTTTATGTTTTAGAATGACATGCCTAGAGTTTGTTTGTTTTAAATCAAACCACTCACCTGCTGTTTTATAATAGCCGACTCAGAATATGCTGGTTGTGTCTTTTTATCAGCTTGCTTGTGCTCCTGCGGTTAAATGGTGTATGATTAGCTCTCTGGAAAACTTGGGAGCTATTTCAAGCTTTGCTCCCAAACCCCAAACACTTCCTGGTTTTCTTTGGCAGGACATCATCCACCCTCCAGCACCTTTTTGAATGAAGTAAATGGCCGTCTTTTACACAAAGACCACCTACGTAAGAGGCAGTGTAAGAGTCCAGTTCTTGCGGTTTTTGCTTCTCCATCTTTTAACAGCTGGTGTATAACTCACCAGGCAATCAGTGTAATGGAAGCAGCATGGCAATCAGGATTAAAACATTATTTGTAGTGGTTTTATGTGTTAATTCAAATGTGATGCTCAGTAAATTGCACCATGGTTCCGCTGTTAAAATCTGTGGTAAGAAGCCAGGGTGTGTTTATTTGTACGGCTGCTGTTTATTCTGGTGAATTCGGGCCCTTTAAATCTGCAGCTGTGCTGTGACCAAAGTCAGGAATTCAAATTTGTGCACTTTCCAGACAGTACAAATTGTTCTTGAATGGCAAAACAGAGGAAACATGGCTCAGTGTTGCTGCTGTGAATAAAGACTTGTAATGAGTGACTTTGTCCGTGGGAGGAACAGAGGACAGACAATTCATGCTGTCATTAGAGAAGTTCCAGTCTAGTAAAGATGCTGATTTCCCTGACAGATCGCGTGATAACAGGTTATTGACAACGTACGCTCTTCATTTGGATTCCCCTGAACCGAAGATGCAAACTGAGGCGGAGCAGCAGCTACGTTGCAAAGTGCACAGCTCACATTCCACCGAGGGCTGTGATGTCATCCCCCACACACACTTTGGGAGTTGGTCATTCAAGGACTGCAAAACAAGGCTGCCAACAGGGATAGTAAATGCGTTACAGCACACTTATGCCCCCCCCCCCCCCCCCCCCCCCCCCCCCCCCCCCCCCCCCCCCCCCCCCCCCCCCCC
>CAAKHB010008656.1:65463-90202 GCA_901007665.1 Aeoliscus strigatus
ACCAACTCAGTTGGCAGTGTGGCATATTGAATCTGGACCCAGGCCAAGCAGGAACAGCAGCTCACACAGTGTTTTGAATGTTAAGACAGGAGGACCGCTGCATTGTAGGAGCCCGGACGCCAGCTCACGGACCTCTCTCATCACTGTCTTCTGTCCGAGACATGGAGACATGGAGACTTCTTTTCCAGCTTTTGTTGCTGCTGCTCTCCTTTACTGTCACAGGCGTGAGTTTTGTCTTCTCTGGGTAGGAGTGGTAAAATCTTTTGTAACTCTCTCAGGTAGGCTGCAACCTTGACGGGACCTATTTCTGCAGGTTTTGAGTGTTTCGGGAAATATTTACTCAGCTGACGAAATCTGTTTACATGTCGACTAGTCCTAGACAGATACAAGTAAGTAATCACCGTGTGTGTGCTGGTGCATGTCTGACGTGCACCACCTGTATATGGATGCTTAGGCACTCAAAATGTTCACTACAGACAAGTACCAGAGACACTGTTGCTGCTGGTGTGTGTGTGTGTGTGTGTGTGTGTGTGTGTGTGTGTGTGTGTCTTCCTTCATGAAGTCTGCAGAGCGGAGCATCCTATTGGCAATACAAGAACTGTGGAAAAAGTGTGACTGTATCTTCCATCTGGGGCTGACAGAAGGCTGGAACGTGCTCGCGTTGGCCAGCCGCCTCTCTCTGCTGTCATGTGGGCAACAGCCCCCGTAGTAGGTAGCCTGAGGAGAGCTGCCACGTGGGCCATTGCTGGTTACTCTTCATAATCCGTTTTGAAGAGCAAACACATACACAGCCCTCCTGTGCACAGACTGAAACCTCCCACCAGCGGAGAAGGGAGCGTAGGTTAGGTTCTGTGTCCAGTGACTACTAGTGCATACTATTCCTGAAGCAAATCAACCTGTTATCCATGTCATCATTTGAAATTTGCTGCTGTTAATTACGAGGTGGCACCGGTTTCCATTGGGTTCGTTGAAATCACATGTTTTTTTAACTGGTCCTCTTGGCCACATTTGTAGATCTACCCACACAAACTGTATATCGATGCTTTCAGAAACGTTCTTGTGTCTCACACAGGGAAAACATTTGTTTTCACGGCTGTTCATGTACCATATTTGTGCTAGATGTGATTTTCTGAAGGCTGCACCCACTCCTCAATGACAGATGAAGGCTGTGGTCCCCCCTTCAACAGCAACATTCACACACTATTTCACTGATGGCGTTCGATCAGTCTCTACAGACGTTCACTCCTGATAAACAATGTTTTTGTGACCTGTGGGATTTTTGGAGAATGGCAGGAGCCAGCTGCAGACCCACACTTTAGAAGGTCTTGGTTTTTTTTCATACTTTCTCCCTGCTGGAGCGTTCAAGCCAACTAAGGCTGATAGAATAGACACACTGTATATGTTCCCTCATGTCAACCGCCATCTAGGATAATTAAAAAACATCATCCGAGTTCAGAGTATCATTTAATCCCTGATACTCTGACGGCTTTGTGAGAATGTGTATCATCCAAGTAGTTTCCGGTGGCGGAATCTGGACGACACTAACCTTCAATCATCTCTTCCAGCTGTTATCCCACTGACCGACTCTGAACACAAGCTGCTGGCGCTCCATTTCGCTGTGGACCCTGGCAGGGACTGGGAATGGGGGAGGGACGACAACGATAACACCAAGCTAGCCAAGTAAGTTCTGTATAGTATATCACAGGGGGGGGCAAAGATTGAGAAAGTAAACGATTAAAAGCCAAGGCAGCTCTCTTAGTCTGCCCACAAGGCTGCGAGTGGGGGGATTGAACTCTGATTATAGGCTCTTGGCTCGGTTTGGTTCAAAGAGTGAGTGGGGAGAGAACAAATTCTGAGTCACGTCAGTCATCCATAGGTTTTCCCAGGAATGGCCTCACTGCAGCAGCGACAGCCTCGCTGAGTTAAGGAGTGAGTTTATGTAAAGGTTTCTGTTTCACATTCCTGCCAGTCAGGGGATTATCTGATCCTTAAACAAACTGCAGTATGAACAATGCACAGATACTGTCAAAAGTTCGCAGCACCTTTCTTCATTGCTTGTCCACTTCATGTTGGAGTTTGAAATCAAAGAGGATTCTCAAAATCTGCATTGGATACCAACTATTAGCCCTGCGCCAGCGTCCATCGTGTGCCAGAGCTTGACCTTGACCTTGACATCTTCTCCTGCAGTCTCATCCTGTCTCTGGAGGCCAAATTGAACCTGTTGCACAACTACATGAATGTAACATGGATCCGAATTCCATCTGAAACAAGGGTACGTGTGTCTGCTTTGTCACAGCTAATTCACTTCTGTGGATATTCTCAAATAAAACTGAAAGTGGAATGAGTTGATGCTCTCAGCCTGTCAGACAGGTAATGTGTGATGTAAATGTTGTGAATCCCTTCATGATTGTTTGTCTCCTCTCAGGCTCCCCTGGCTCAGCCAGAGTCTCCGACAGCGTCTGCAGGTGAGGACGTCCAGTCTCTAGCTGAGTCCATGGACTCTGACCGCGAGTCTCTCGGCAGCAACTCCAATGTGAACACCGGCAAGCCCAGCAAGGAGAAGGACAAAGACAAACAGCGCAAAGACAAGGACAAGAGCCGGGCTGATTCTGTAGCCAACAAACTCGGTAGCTTCAGTAAAACCCTTGGAATCAAGCTAAAGAAGAACATGGGAGGTCTCGGGGGCCTTGTGCACGGGAAAATGAACAAATCCAACTCTGGCTCAGGTCGTAGTGGGGAGAGCGGTGGGGAGAAGGCTAAGAAGAAGGACTCTAAGACAAACAAGGGAAGCAAGGATGAGTCAGGTCAGTCTGCTAGTTCCACCTCTTCGGAGAAGGCCACCAGCCCCTCGCCGACAGACAGAGACCGACCCTCCAGCTCCTCTCCCACCGATAGACACGACAGTTCAGGCAGAGTCTCAGGGGACAAGACCCTTGAAAACTGGAAGTACAGCACGGATGTCAAACTCAGCCTCAACATCCTGCGGGCTGCCATGCAGGGGGAGCGGAAGTTCATTTTTGCAGGCCTCCTCCTCACCAGCCATCGACACCAGTTCCACGAGGAGATGATCAGCTACTACCTGACCAACGCCCAGGAGCGCTTCAACCAGGAGCAGGAGCAGAAGAGGAAGGAGGCTGAGAAGAAGCCCCCTGCAGCCAACGAGGCGGCCGTGAAGAAGCCCGAGCAGGAGATTGTCTTCCAGAGGGAGAGATCGGACAGCTCGCCGGCAGAGAGCTGCTCTCCCGTCCTGCCCCACCACACCCACACCTACAACCACAACTCACAGCCGCCACTAGGTCTCAAGTTGCAAGGCAGGCACAGTCCCACCCCCACATCCACCCTCGTCATTTTCCCAGCTCCTCCTCTCACCCCGCCGACTATCTCCCACCACATGTCTCATGCAGCCCCTGCACCTTACTCCTCCCCCAGTTTTGGTGCTAAGAAACCCGGGCCCGTTCCTGTGTCTGCCCACTACAGCCATACACCGCCCATTCAGAGGCACAGCGTGATTCACCTACAAGATGTCAACCTGCAATCCCCCATCTTCCAGGATGACCCCTATAAGCCTGTGGTGGGAACCCTTAAGACATGCGCCACCTACCCCCAACAGAACCGCACACTCTCATCCCAGAGTTACAGCCCTGCTCGCTTGTCAGGCGTGCGCACTGTTAACACCTTAGAAACTCTGGCCTACAACATGCCCGGTGAACACAAGTCCCACACCTACACCAATGGATTCAATGCGGGAGACATTCAAGACTGCCTGGAGTTTGCAGACGAGGACAACTCGTCTCACACCTGGCTCAACCAAGACAAAGCCAAAGGGCGGAGCTCTGGAAGCCCTTTGTACTGCTTTCAGCAGCGCCGCTGCAAGAGGGAGAACTGCTCCTTCTACGGTCGGCCCGAGACGGACAACTACTGCTCCTACTGCTACAGAGAGGAGCTGAAACGCAGGGAGAGAGAGACCAAAGTGCAGAGGCCAGTGTAGCCATCAGCCAGCCGAGACTGAGGAAACGACACCATCTGCACTCTCCATTTACAACACGCCGGCAAACATTTTCTTATTTTGTTGAAGAATGCTCTTGTATTCCTGTCGCCCTTCCCTTGTTCGTAAAGATTCTGACTTTATGATGAGGGAAGCAGAACTTGAAACAGTGAGCAACTTTGGCCAGATAGTGTGCTTTTCCTATTCTTGTCACATTCATTTAGTCTTTTACTTGTTTTAGAGTAAAAGTTATTTATTTTTCAATGTCAAAAAGATTTGACTCTCACCTTGAGGGCACATTTTAGCTCTTTCAATCCGTTTGAATGCAATACCTCTGCTTGGCTCATCGAGATCTCTGTGGAAAATATGTAGTTGTTTTGCAATCAAAAGAAATTGAATGGGAGATGAATATTTAGCCTCTAAAGCAATAAATTGGTGATTCTTTTGCTACACACTCTCCCAGTGTTGTCTATGCACCAATATTATAGTTACTGTAGGTTAACCGTCTCGTAAATTGTAAATTGTCACAATGTGCTTTTGGAAGCAAATTTGAACTACAGGAATTAAAATGTGTATGCATTATAGATCGTACTGTCAAGAGTAGGATGAAATGTAAAACTATCTGCGTTTGTTAAGTGTATCTTTGTTCCTAACACGGTGCAACGGGTTTGCTGTGACAGAATTAGATTCAAAAAGTCAATCTGGTGACCATACGCACTGCCGAACATGGCTTCCTTCGAAAACAAACACCAAGAAAAGAAACTGCAATTCCGATTTCCAACAATGTTTTTGTGCCAAACAATGAACAATGTGCATACAGTGAATATGCAGTGTTTGTTTCTCTGACTCTAAATGCTTTGAATGAGAGGGATTGTGGGTAGTGAGAGCAGACCAGTACGTAAGCGTGATTACATGCCCCCGACCCACTACCCCCATTTATACACTCAACACAATGTGCAATCATGCTATTAGCACTATGTGGTGACTGGCACTATAGACATTTGACTGGTCCAGTGTGAGATTGTCGATTCCATATTTTAGAGGCCGTTAAAAGAAGCACCTGCTGCTAAGAGCACCCAAAGCCTTTGTGATCATCAGTGCTTTAACCAATCAGGGTTTTTTGGGGTTTTTTTTTTTAAAAAAACAACAACCCAGGCCTCCAAGTGCTTTCTGCTCATTCAACATGACTACTGTAAAGACGCAGTGTTTGTGTTGCCGTTTGTTCTGGTGATGCTGTTCTGGATAATGTACCATGCTGTCCTTAAATACGTGTGTCCTGGCCAAGGATGTCCACTGCGGTTCGCTTCTGTCTCTCCTGTACACACTACAGTCTTGCTCCTCTTAGTTTCTATGTGATCTGTTCATGGACTCTCACCATGTTAGGACTAAGATATGATTTTGTATTCCTTTAAGACTTTTACACTACTTTAAATTATTAATTTGCACATTAGGTACAAATGTAAATATGAAAAGAATAGTTTATTGTTACAAACATTGTGTGTCTGTTTTTTGTTCTTTGCAATCATGACAAATTCAGGGATAAGCAGTGCTGAGTTATTTTAAAAGGAAGATCCAGATGCACACATGATCATGATCATTTTTTATGAAGTATATTTATAAAAATATACTAAAATATACTAAATATACTAAGTATATTTATATTTGCACATTACATCACAGCTCCATACTCACATATCTGGTTCAACTCTGGTCGTGGTGTGAAGAAACCAGATTAAATTTAATGTCATCATGTAATAATGAAAAACTAAGTATGAGTTATAAGCACCGGGTAAGAGGTAAGTGATCATGATTCCAGTAGAACTAGTTAAAAACTAGTATTAGTCATTAACATAGGAGTATGAATAACCAGGTTTTTACTGCGTTCCATAGTATCAAAACCAGAAATAAAACGTCTCGGGGGGCAATCATAAACATGCCGCATTGTACTTGTTCAATGAAAATAGTCAATAAATTACCAAGACCAATCCAACTTCTCTAGTTTATCAAGTCATTAAAATCTTACACTTTCTGCGCAATGTAGATGACCTCACTAACTACTAATCTGGGCATGAATAGGTGGTTAAAAATGAGCTCTTGTAGTTTTTTTCCCTGCATCCGTGGATGAGCAGCAGGCTGAGTTGGTGGAGTGAGAAAGAAGAGAAGGTTGCTCTGTGGGCAGCAGCCTGTTTTGTGTGGGAAGTCTTGCACGCCACTGACTGACTAACGTCTCGTGATCGGGGCTGCTAGAATCAGGGATGTGAGGTAGGTTCTCCAAATGTTCCTCCATAATTCAAATTGCAGTTGTGGAGTGTGGCTGGTAATTTGTAGGACACATTATGTTGTTCACCCAGCGAGGGCCTCCTGCCTATCCCTCTTCTTCCAGACCAGGTCCTGAATAATCCAGAGGTCACTACCTTTTTTGGATTTTCTCTTCCCAGAATTGCTTTTAAATTTGCATGAGGGACCTCCGTTCGCTTCTCAAAGCAAACAAAGAAGTAGGCCTCTCACACATCTCAGCACACGAATTCTACCCCCCAAAAAATCTAATTCAGGCACAGCACAATAGTTCATGAATTCCATCAAAAAAAAAGAAGAAACTATATTGTGCGTCAATTCATGTGGCAGTAGTGTGTTTCCAGCAGGGTAGTTGTATTTTGATTGGGTGGAAATGTCCCCGCCCCCTCACTCTCTCTCTCTCATGCTCCCATAGCTAAGCCTTGTTCTCCAGCGGTGCCAGCCTCCAGTATCTGAGTATCTATCCAGTATCTCATCCCACCAAACCACAGAATGTAGCACCAACCCAGTCCTGCACTGGGTGACATTACTACACCCGTACAATCAATCCTTTAAATTGAGGTTTAGCATGGTGGAAGATGGACAATCAAATCAATCACAAGCAAATATGATTTTGCTTAGCATGTGGGCAAAGGGCCATCCAAATGTCATTAGCTTACTCACCGCTGACCACCTGTTCTGTGGATTAATTGTACTGAGTCAAGTCAGCTATACCAACTCACCTGAGTGAGGCCTGGACCCTTTGCGGCCCACATAGGTTCCCACTCACTTTTTGAGTGTATCTAGTTTAGATGCACCCACGGTCTCTCTTGCACACAGTACTTCTTATCTGACTTTTAAAAAAGAACTCTCCAAAGACTTGGGATCCGGCTTCACCTGGCGTCGAGGTGCTCAGGAGCTGATAAGCCAAAGAAATAGTGTGACTGAAGTGATAAATCAGTCAAAAAAAAAACCCAACACATCCTCCGCCCCCACATCCTGTCTGCTGGGTGATACCAGAAGAGATGTTCTCTCTCTCTCTCTCTCTCTCTCTCTCTCTCTCTCTCTCTCTCTCTCTCTCTCTCTCTCTGCATCTGCAACGCTCTAGCTCACTACAGAGGAGAAAATGTGCTATCTGGAGAACAAACACGTGACTGAAAGATGTGGGAGTGTGTGCTTCACTCATACACAACAAGAACTTTCTTGCAGAGGTTCGATGTGTGAGAATTTGTCAAAAGTGACATTGCCACAGAGCTACGCTATTGTGGGATCCATGCATGACCAGAGGCTTGGCATCCAAAAATATCGACAAATTAAAAAAAGAGATACAGGATCTGTATCGGAGCTCTATTATTTCTCCCTGCCCACATTCAAGACAAAATGAAAAACACAAAAGCTATGCTGAAATCCCTCATGTTGCTACACAGATTTGAAAAAGGAAGCTCTGGGATCATGCTGGCTGTGATGGCACACCAAATGTGTGACAGTGCCAGGGGTGGCAGCTTGTTGGTTTGTGTGTGCCGGTAGCTCCAACCTGCCTGGAGACAGGAGGTGTGCAGATTGAGGATGAAGTCCAGGCTCCTCTTTGAGAATTTGAATGCCTTTGTTGTTTCCCCACTTCCTGCTTCACACCACGTTGCAGGAAAGCAGGAAAGGCCAAACCTGTGATCTATCCGCGTTGGTGAGCACTTTATGATCGAGAGGGGGATAAAAGCAGAGATTCTGCAGTGTAGCAAACACAGATGGAACAGCCATTGCACGGGGGAGGGCTGCAGGATCTAGAGAATCATATTCTTCTGAAGTTACTTTGTCCATAAGGGAAACTTCCCTCAATGTTTGGCCTGAAACACGGCAAAGAAGTGAGAAGTCCCAAGCATTTGCTGCCCCACCCACTGTTAATACCCGTGCAGTTAGCATAAATACTTGAATGGGTAAAATGGGAGTTGTACAACATGCGGCAACTGAAAGCCATGTTCACACTGAGACGGAACCAGAATCGTTTTAAAACATGTTTTCCATACACACAGAATTGTCGTCAGAAATATGTTCACACAAACCAGTGGAAAAGTATCTGCCAGGGCTGTAAGTGTCACTGTAACACTGCTAGAGAACAACAGTGATGAAGCTTGCACATATGTGAACAAACACACAAGATAGCGGTGAATACAAATGGAACAAAAATGAAACGTTTGTGTGGAGGGACAAACAGACACATCACATTCAGTAGATTCTATAGCTAACCGACGAGACACGGGGAGTCGCCACTGGTTAGCGCAAATGCTAACTTGAAGTAACACGTGGCATCTTCCCATTTATTCAGTTTGGGGCCCGCTTTAAAAAATGATTATATATGGGCTCTATGATAAGAAAAATTAAAAAAATGGCATTAAGGAGCTCATCGTTAGTCATCTCGGTGTGGACATGGCCTGAATCACATTGCATGCCAGAAATATTAGAGTGGGAATTGTTGTTACTGTTTTGCTCTGCTGGGAAAGGCTGTTTGAAGCCTTCCCAAAGGAGGAACTCTTTGAGGGGAACTGAGAGGCTATACAACTTTTTAATGACCTCAAACACCAAATAAAAGTAATTTTATCAGCAATAAAATGCACATTTCCGCCTGTCAGTTGCTGGCACTGGTTAGAAGAATGAACTTGCCAGGACGGCTGTGGTTCAGGAGGCAGAACGGGACGTTCAGTAATTGAAAGGTTGTTAGTTCAAATCCCAGCTCTTCTGGAGGTGTCCTGAACTGCACTGGATTCTGTGTTGTGAATGTGTGAAACTGTCTCTTTGTGTGAATGGATGAAAAAGCCACCATTGTAAAGTGCTTTTAGTGTCATTAAGGTAGAAAAGCTATAGTAGAAAACCAGGCTTTCTCACTTGCCAGTAACATATGATGGCAAAGTGAACCTTGTGGGTGGATTAAGATATGTTTATGTATTTTGCAAAGGTAATATGATGACATGTTTTTTGTTTTTTTTTTCTTTTATCTATCCCAGAACAAATAAGTGGCTTTTTATGCAGTAATGACTGCAGGTTCATGTTCCTACCAACATTACATAAGACTATTGAATCTGTGACAGGCTGCTTGTATTTCAATCAATCGTTGAAAACTATGACTACTACAGAGTTTACTTAAAATCAGAGACACAGACATGACAGAAATGAATTGAATGAAGGATTCGTGATAAAAGTTATACCAGTATTTGTAAATGAAGTGCATTGAATGCAGTTGCATTGTCAGTGAATTTTATATTATAAAATACTTTAGTATGATACAATGTGACATCATCTGATGTAATTTTTGTTTGACCATGATTATTCTATTCCTTTGTATAGTACATCTGCAAGGCACACAGGGTGCACATGCAGGCTGCTATCCAATCACACACATATAATCCTATAATTATGTTGGTAAACAGATAAAGATGGTGAAACCTCCACACATCAGTCATACATATTGTTGGCTTAAAAAAAGGCTTAGGTTCTTGGTTGAGGACTTTTTCTTTTCTTTTTAACTGAGCGTGAATCATCCAGCATTTCCTCCTAATTACGTGCTGTTGCTAGAAGAGAAGAGCCAAACAAAAGTTGTAGCTGCATATCTTATGAATTTATTTCCAAATGTAAACTTCACTATTTCATGCATACAAGTTATGACAACGTACATTATTCAACAATCTGTTATTTTCATATTTGCATAGGACATGGTCACAATATATTGTCTAACATGTAAAAAATAATGCCATAAAAAGGTACAGCAGAGCAGCTAAGACCAGCACATATGATCTGTGGAGAATCCAGGTACTATACAGCTGTAATACTTTAATGTAGTGATTTTGGTTTGCTGAGAAAGGAATAAACAGTAAAATGACACCTGAAGGTTAAAGAGTGAGGTCATTGAAGAATGTACTGGCCATAGCTGAGTCAAGAGTTATTTACAGATTACATTATAATGGTGCCAAGAGGGGAAGCAGCACCATGGAGTCACTACAACAGGCAACTGATGGTGATGGGCAGAGGAGAAACACACTGAGGTAAGAGGGCAACATCACACTGAGAAGGTTCATGGAGTACAAACAGGGGCAGTAACTAAAAGGCTGGTGAGAGGCTCTGCTTCGTCCCTGGCAGCATAGTTTGCTGCACAACCTGCATCAGGTCAATTCCGTGAACAGCAGCAATATCTCAAGATTTTTCAGTGGGTCGTTGGGCAGTCAAGAGCCATGAGGTTCAGGCTGCCCAGAAAGACCCCACAGTCCGCTCGGGGCACCGACAGAGATGGTCTCCTACATGCATTGCTGCTCGTCCCTTCTCACTCAAACCTCTTGTTCCTGTCTTCTTGCTCATTCAGAATCTGTTCACACATTGATTAAACAGGATTTTTGTTTGTTCAAGTGTTAGAAAAATAGCAAAGTTGTTTTTCGAGATGTACAAAAAAAGGTCCATATCAAGCACACAATCCACTTAACAGCCACAGTGTGTAACACTGAACCCACCAGTCCGAGATATGTTGGGTCCAACATTACTGCAACATTCATCTTTCCCTTCACAGCCTTTGGTAACAACTCGTAACTGGAGCCTATGATGAGCTGTGAGAACTCAAAGCTTCTTCTCGCTGCTTAAGAATCCCTCTGTACTATCATGAATCCTATTATGGCTGCTTCTTGAACATGCAGATTGCAGAACTCTCCCTGCCTTTGAGAAAAACATTGTCAGAGGGAAGACATGCTCTGTGCGTCCATAAATATGGCATGTACATTGTTCTTTTCCATTGGCTTAGCCTACACACAGAGCCCGCAGTAAAGGAAGGAGGGATTACACCTTAGGAAATGTATACAACGAGAAACGTACCTTGTGCACAACTCACGACGCGTAAAAACCTCATAGTCATGACCTACAGAAACGCATTGGGTCGACAGAAGCAGCACATTTATAGCAAAAACTTTGGAATGGTTGGGCATTAATTATCATCAATATTAACGATTGTTTATGTAAAAAGAAAATACCTGCAATAAGCCATTATACACTGCTCGTGTAATGTACAGCACAAATCAAAGAACAATGAGTCGACTAAAAACCAAGTTACACAATCATCCACGCATAAAGCAGAAAAGAAAATATTCAACCCAGAGCACTTGCATATTAAATATGCAGCGTCATTTCATTAATTCCTGTACAGAACATAAAAATGTCACACTTTATATAAAACTGTACACGTTGGTTAATGGTCTGATAGTAACTCAGGTCGTCCACCCTCAATCTAGTCAAAGTTATAATTATAGTTTTGGCACACAGTTGCATCAATCATCTCTTGAGACTAGAATATGGAACTGAAGATCAGCGGTAGAATCATATGTGCTTTAAATAGAATTCATGTTAATTCTTTACATATTCACTTTCGTGTATTTTGTACAATTAGCAGAGAACAAGATTTCATGGAGCACAACTTGTAGAAACATTGTATTCCCATTCCGTGGTAGGTTAAAGTCCTCTTGCTCTGGCAGAAATATGTAATCATGATTGAGATTACAATTATAAATCATTGTAAAGTTCTTTTAAGACGTAAGAAGGGAGTCTGTGGAATTTGTTTTTGTATATTTACAGCAGCTGACATCATCATCCTACACATTAAAACTATATATATCTATATATCTATACATATATAGATATATATATAGTAGAATTAGAAGAATTATGTGTGAATTTACAAGGATGTTGAAGACAATGATTATTATAAAATGTAGCCCAGCAGTTTCTTTACAGATAGAAGCCTCTTCCCCTCATCACTCAAGTAGGAACAAATGATCCTTTGTGCTACTCATCACTTAAACATAAGCTACACGATGGGTGTTTTAAAAAAAAAAAAAAAAAGATATGAAGGTACAACAAATATTTTAAGAGGTATGTTTTTTTTTAAAAAAAAACGTATACAAATATTTCATATGCGACAAAAAAGACAAAGCGCGTCTATAACTTATGACTACACTCTTAACTTACAATTACAATTCTGTCCTCCACAAATGGATCCTAATCCATCGGAAACTGACCTATGCAGTGGTCAGGAGGTGTTCACCAAACAATCTGCTGTAGCTCAGAGGAGGTGTTTTGGGGAACTGTTTGACTGCAATACCCTGGATCCTGACATCAACAGTGTCTCTGATGAGAGAGGGGAGCCCTAAATAGAATGGAATAAAGTGGTGCTGCTAAGCAGCCTCATTTAAAAAGAAAAAAAACAACAACAGAATGCTTTGATAAATTGCTTAAAAGACCTGACGAATGGAAGAAAAATATATATAAAATGAAGCAAACAATAGCACATACACCTTTCTTCCAGAGTACAAGGATTTCAAAACGTAAGTACAGTAAAACTGGACAAACTGTGTTCAATGGCCTTTTTGTGTTGAAATATTCAAGTAGATTTGTTACAGTGAGAATAAACATATGAGACTTAGTGTCCCCAGTGCAGTCTGGATGGATGGATGGATGGATCAGGATATTTAAACAGTCAGATGATGAAGTCCTGTGTTGCCTACTGTCAGTCCACTGACACTAAAAACACTTTTAAAAAGGGGCCTTTTACTGAAAGGAGCTCCACAGTGCCCTTTGCTTACTAAGGCGTTTGATGATGTTACTTGAGGACATGATAGGCGGATGCTGGAGGCGCCATGTGGAGGCGTTCCCATGTGTGATTGAACACTGACCAGCAGTGCACACTAATGAACCATCCAGGAACACCAGAGGAAGGTTGGCAGAAGTTCCTGTGCAGCAACTGATGTCATCAAAACAAAATCCACACATATCTGCTTTGCGGATATTGACCCTGAGGTAAATGTGCAGATCATGGATTAAGAAGTGATTAATGGAATCTGCTTGAGGGGATTAAGTTCCACTCCAAAACGGGGGAAATGACTATCACAAATAAATTTGGATAAAACGCACAAAAAGCTGCTCAACAGCAATATGGTGTTTTTTTTTTTTTTTTAAAGAAATGGTAAATGGTTTTACCCTCTCAGTGCTCTGTTACTCAGAGCTGTTGATCAGTGGCATTCAAAGTGTCATCCCGCAGCATGGAAACTGTATTTTGTTTTGTTGTTGTTGTTGTGAGGGTGGTGGTGTGGGTTGGGAAATCCCACAGTCTGCAGGTTTTCATCGGGAGGAAGGTAACGGAGCTGATTGTCCATCTCTATGAAAGAAAGATGGCCGCTGTGGAGGATGAGGAACAAGGCCTGACATTCATGAACCTACACCTGCCAGCCTGCCTCAACTTTCTGCGCTTTTTGGGGTTGACTTTGTTTCAGATGCATATAAGTGTGGATGAATGTTTTCACAAAGTAATTGTGATGACGGGGCCGAACTGCACGTAGCGATTTCCAGCCGCTGTGCAGAAGCATTAAGAGTAAATGTAGGCATAACAGGGGCCAGCAAAGCTGCAGCAGTTTTGATAGTGATGCCCATTTCCATGAAAGGTTTACTGTGCCTTTTGCCTGACTTATTGAGGCATGTCTGTCTAGAAACACAAGTTCATTTTCACACGGGACAGCTGACCTTCACAGGACAGGACGACGTGGGGCTGGTGAGGGCTGCACCCTGCTGATATGTTCATTTTGCCTCACGTGACTTTAAAACAGTTTAAAAGCTCCCATGGTGCGAGGGAGAAGTTTGAAAGCAGCCGTTGAAGCATTTGGGGTTTATCAGCACGAATTTGGAACAATGTCTTCCTTTGACCTTTGAACTCAAAGTTCAAATTGGAGATTCCTTCCTGTGCTTATGTTGGAGTTCTGCGAATCCCTCTCACACAGTCAACATTGTCAAGGTAGTTTTGTTACTGTCTACAGTTGGAAAGCCTTTTTACAGCTCATTTTAAGGGTGGAAAGGGGGAGGCATGCTGCTTGGCTCATGATAAACCCCTTCTCTTTTATCAGGAACTGCCCTCTCCTGCCTGTCCACTGCAGATAGTTGCTTTGTTTGCGCTCTAGTCCGACATGTTGCAGAGTGCAACTTTATGCTGCATTGGAGCTCCAAGTCGGGTAAAGTTCTGCAGTGTTGCAAGGCAAGCACGCGCCGATCGGACAGGAAGAACAAGACGGGTGACTCCCTGGGATGGCATGTTATCAGTAGCGCGTAGCTGCTGGTGGGAGCCCACATGCAGTTATCCTCTAATTGTCTAGTTGTCTAGTTGTCCTCTGGTCTAATAAACCACAATGAGACTAAACAGAATTCTCTCATTCACTCTTTGGTACTTTTTCCTGTCTGCTTGAGAGGGATAAACCTTGTTTGTTTTTGTTTTTAGATCGAGAACAGCTGCTTTGAAACTTGGCCGTCTTTTTTTTTAAAGGTTTAGGTCAGCGTATTCAAAAATATTAAAACATTGCAGATGTACACAATATGTACTGCATGCCACTGTTTGAGGAAGTACATCACCCAAATGTAATGGCAACTGGATGCCGATGCTGCAGGAACAGATATAATTTTGTTTACTCAGCTGGGGGGTACATACTGTATGTACCCCCAAGACTCAACAGAGAAGAGAACATGTGCTTTGTGTGCGATTTATGAAGAGAGCATGTCTACTTCAAAGTGAAACCCAACAAAAACAGAGTGCAAATTGGTACTGACGTGTAAGGCTGATATATGTGTACTGTATGTTTGTCTTCACCATGTTCATTCTTTCAAGCTAACAAGGCCATCCCTGAGCAGGGCAAAAAAATTCAACCACTGTTGAATTTCAGAGTAAAGTGATGATTATATTGTGCAGTCAGTGTCAGTACTGTTCGGTACTGTGGTTTTACAGAAATTGCAACTGTCTTGTATCCTGAGGTGTGTGTGTGTGTGTGTGTGTGTGTGTGTGTGTCTCTGCGTGTACCCCATCTTACCAGTTATTTAAAAAAAAGAAAATTCTAAGACTTGTCAGGGAGTCTGTTTCTTTTCTTCTAAACCTTGTTTAGTGAACATACATTGACTAGCCATGATCAGAAGCTAAAAAAATACAGACATATGGTACAGAATGTAAATATTGCCATCTGGGAAAGGCATTACTGTCTTTTAGGATTACACAAGTAATTGCACTACATGAGCAGTTATGTACAATATGGTACACCACAGCAAGCGCGGGAATAGCAAAGAAGGGTTTGCTGACAACTGTGCAACAAGTGTTATGACAAAAACAAGGGGCCTCGCAGACTGGAGGCAGAAAGTGCGACTGGGTTTCAGTTTAAGGCGAGTTGGCTGGGCTGAGGGTCGGGCTGGAGGCATCGGAGCGGCTGTAGTCACTCAGGGAGCTGGGGCGTGTGGTGCTCCCACTGCTGCCACTGCTGTGGGGCTTCTTTAGCATGCCGGGCTGGAAATCAGAGTGGCGCCGTGCGTGCTTCATCAGGTGGTCGCTGCGCATAAAGCGCTTGTCGCAAAGTGGGCAGCCAAACTTCTTCTCCCCTGTGTGGGTGCGGTAATGGCGGGCCAGCTCGTCCGAGCGAGCAAACTTCTTACTGCAGTCAGGCCAGGTGCACGGGAATGGTCGCTCTCCTGTGGAATACAAGAAAGTAGACAACAAAGGTCAACATAAACATGCTGTTTTCAAATGTTAAATGCATCTATCTAAAATGTGTAAGGTTCTTCTTGAGCTCCTGCATCTTATCATCAGAGATTTTCATTCCATTCTGTTACATGTCCAGTGATGCCTTATGATCACTCCCCTCTCATTATTTTATTTCTTAGTTTTTACTTGTGGGTAATATTCTTGTTGCCAATCTCACTTTGTTTCACAGTTTCATTTCTAGTGTATGGCTGCTTTTTTATTTTGTTACTGTTTTTAATTGTTTTTTATTACTTGTCTTGCTTATGTTTACCATTTTAGCTACAAAACCTTGTAGCGGTAGCTCATCCGATGGCCATGCAGCTCCCCCGGAATGAAAAATCAGAGCGCTCTTGAATTCCCAAGACAAAGCATAACTGATTCATATGATGGAACACACCCTTATCAGTGAAACGACTGTGCAGCACTGCAGAATATATGTAATTAGAAGTACACAGATGTAAAAAAGCTAAACTCCAGTGTGTTCTAATTTCTGCACTCTGACAGAGCATGCACACAGAGCTGTCAGGTTTTCACAGAAGTGGCGGCCAGCTGACTGTGCTAGACTCTGAGTCATCATGAAATACTTGACAAAATGTTTTTAGGATGTCTGAATGAGTCAAGATTTGGTTAGAATGTCAGGGAAGGAGGGGGATTTGATGTCAGGAGACGAGACCAATGGGTAAATACCTTAAAATGTATTGATGCTGGTGGACCAGCTTAATTACCTAAGCTCCTGGTGCTAAACACACTCACAAAGGTTTCCCAGCCCATTTTCCAACCCGGCACATGAGAAATTACACCCTTCCCCCCAACATGAGGCAATAAAAGTGGGCTTTGACACAGATCTGCTCAAGGCCAGATGGCACCATATATCTTGTGGTTTCCTTCCATTCTGATGTCGAAGCATTCTGCATGGAGCTTAAATGCAGCTTTGTGTCCACTGGCCAGCATGTCTAATATTCATCTTAGCTCCATTGCAGAAGCCTTCTGCCTGACAACAGCTGCATGCAGCCTTCTAACTCTAAAGTGAAGGCCAAGACATTACATCTACTGAAACGAATAGGAATCAATATTCAATAATCAAAGCCATGCCAAAAATTGGAGATCTGAAATGGAATTGACTTTTTTGACGCTTGTATGTTTAAAGGTGGTAAGACCAATGAGAACATGAGGAGAGATGCACCGAACTTCGTGTTCTGTGGTTTGCCCTTGGTCCACGGTGGAAACAGTGCTGTTCAGCTTCACACACACATGCTACCGATGCCAAAAACTCTCAAAAAGTCAAAAGTCATGCACACACACACACACACACACACACACACACACACACACACACACACACACACACACACTCACCAGCATGTGATATGTGCACAGTATATGTTGCTGCGCTTTGTGTTTTTATCACTGTATTTTGTTTTTATCAGCTTTGTTAGTATGTTTTATTTTGATTGCGATCTACCATGGAACCATAGATGCAAATTAGCTTGAAACTACAATCTGGCACAGTGCATTTGACTTTGAGCTGTACACTGTCCCTTTTCAAATGAAATGAAAAGCATGAGTACAAAACATGCAGACAGGCAGAGCAAGTCTAGACAGCTTGGTCTGTATTCTCACGTCTGACGCCTCACCTCAGTCTGCCCTAAAACCACCACAGTCACTGCAGGCTCAGACAGGGCTATGCAAACCAACTGGAATACATTTACATATTTTGCACAAGTGATATCTGCTGCTTGCTTTCCACAGACAAGGAATGCAGTATCTCTCCTGCAATACGTTCAAAGGTATAATTCATAAAAATGAGGTTATCTACAGGCTATTTACACACTCTGCTTTACAAAAATTCTCATTGTATTTATACTTAAATTCTGCTCTCTGTTGCTATAATTGTGTTTTAAAATGGTCTGTATCGCCAAGGATATAAAACACAACAGGCAGCAGTTTGTCTCTTGACTTCAATTACAAAATCTGGATTAGACTGATCTGGACAATGCTCCACTGATGGAGCATATTCAAAAAACTTAAAACATACAAAAACATGCTGTCCTTTTAGACACTTCAGCTCCATTCAATCCGGGAGATGCTGAGCTTACCTGGAAGTTATTGCATTTCTCTAATAACTATCTAACTTCACTGCAGTGGAAAAAGCGGTGATCCGCTCACTTGCCCAATGTGAAAAAATTGCAAAAATCACCATTCTCAGACTTGCGATAATGGTAAGTATGAAGTTCATTGTTACTATTAAACGAACATGACCATAACAGTCCCCAACCCTTTTTATTTTACAGTCTATGACCACCGAATAAAGAAACTATACTAACTAACTATACGCATTTTGATGTTCAATGTTTGATAGGAGACGTGGAGACACATTTGAACGTGATAAATTATTTCCCGTTTTCTAGCTTAATAAAGTAAGTAGGAGTAAACTGGAGTCAGTGTTAAGATCAGTGGAGACATAAAGTGGTGGAAGGTGCGTTAATGACTTGTGTGTGCTGGATGCGCCAGTGGAGTTTGTATGTGCACTGCCCACATTCAGTGACGGAGCCGCTGCGCCGCTTTTATCTGATCGGTATCAATAATATGATTAAATAATTAATGGTAACCCCACCTGTGTGTGCGCGCACGTGTCTGTGCATGTGTGTGCGCGCATGGTGGTGTGACTCTCGCGATAGATAGATGGAGAAACACGCAACCATATGAACATGCTGTCTGATTAATGGGATAAATAACATGGGGCTATTCAGTTTGTCTGATAAATGAAATGGAGGAACGTGTGTGATCTGGCGCTACGTAGAAAAACTCAACTCAAGCTTCTGTATTTAATGGGATATGACATACAATCTGATATTGTTCTTTGTTTAAAGTAAACAATATTTTACATTATAAACATAAGTCAATACTACAAACATGACACTTCCTACCTTCGAATAGAGCTATAAAAAACCTGGGAACAGGTAGTTTTGTAACTTTTGGCGCACTAACTCAGAGACATGGGAGAGGCTATGGTGTGGGATGTTTGTACAGTACATACAAGGTGAAAAACAGGCTTTGGAGCGATCATCTTTGCATTGATCTCAATGAAGAGACTCATGATTGCCTGATTTAATACCTTATTAGCAAAGGACACAGACGGCGCTGACACCTGGCCACTGCAAAATTAGTTATTGGCTACAAAGTGGAGCAAAGCTCTGCAGGCTGCTTCAGGCTCAATAACCAGTGTAAGGGATCCAACAACATCAATATTTAACCATGCACCAGAGAGCTCGCCTGACATACCCAGAAGAACTGCCCTGATACGGTGACACAGTCATAACGGAAGCGTCAGGTATCCAACATCAACTTACTGAGACGCATCCAATTATTCAGAGCTCCATGTGGTCCAAGTTGATGCAAAATTGATGCATTTGTCACCCATTTCGCCTCAGAACAAACAAGCGTTTTTTTTTTGTTAATGTCCCAATGAGTTGTTGCACTTGTTTCAGAACTCCAAGACTGGGGTTTGCATGAGGGTGGTGCACAATACTTTCTGCCAAAACTGTAAAGATTTGAATAGAATGAAAGGTGCTATTACTCTTGTTGGGTGTCACTCTATTGTCAACATCTATTACTCAGCGTCTCCGCTGAAAGGAGAAGGCAGTGAGCTGCTCCTCTTACTCCGCTCTCCACCCTGTCCAGTTGTCACAGCAGGGCACTGTGGAGGGGATGGTGCCCGCCCCCGCTGATTGGTTATTCCGCTCTGGCAATGTGCCACCTGCAGGGTGTGGTTTGTCTTTCTCAGAATTTGTCGGTTACAGCGAACAAGGGGGTGGGAGGGGCGTGGGGGCAGCAATAAGTGCTTAACAAAGTGACCCAGTTACCCACAAAGTGACTTACGTCACGCACGCAATGTACCCTTACTTAGCACGAGTGTGGGGGACACTGGTGCTCCGAGTGTTCTGATTATGTCATAGGTACTCTTGTTATATAACTGTTCTCTCTTGGGCCACTGGGTCAGTAAATAAACAGCTCATCTCTGCCCCCCCCCCCCACACACACACACACACACACACTCCATCTCTTTTCATTCATTCTAAGATGTTCATATCTTGGCTCCTTCAATCCTCCATTTGGTTAAGTATGATAGAATTTGAGCTCATCTCCCAAGTGTGAGGGATACAGTCTGCGAAGGCTCCCACAGCAGCTACCAGCATTTCAGGCTGATAACATTCCTGGTAGGTCCTGAGGCATGAGACAAACTCCCATGAGTGTAGCTGAAACCACAATGTACAAGAGAGTAGATAGCTCTGTGGGGTTGGGGAGGTTGGGGGGCGATAGCAGTTCATGGATACATGAAATCACCTTGAAGTTCACTTTGTTGTGCAGGAAATATCTTTGACAGATCTCAGGACAGAAACCCAAGCAATGTGCACAAACCTGCATGGGGCACGGTAATATAGCTGTTGGAGCTACGCCGCTTCACCAGGCAACAACTGGACTCTGAACTGAGAGAGGGGGACCACTAACTCCAGAGGAAGGGCAAGACACAACCCGGTAATTTGGTTACATGTTTACACCTGAGCACAACCTCTTGTCGGCAGCTGTTTGGCAACACCAAATTGACTCCCTCATCTGCGTGATGGCTTCAGCCGACAGAGCGAACCCAACCATGCTCAGCCGTCCCTCCTCCAAACATGTCATAACGCGCAACGATGACAAACTCAACCATGCGCACAGAACAACAGATATATGTTTAGGCTCTTACAGCTCCTCTTTCATTCTTCAATCAACACAGTAAACACACCACTCGTGCCAGAATAACAACAAAGGCTGACAAGGTTCTGAGGTCTGCAGCAAGGAAAAAAAAACAAAAAACAATGCTTGATGTCACACACAAAGAAAATATGAAGAACGAGTCTTATCTGAACACAAAAAAACAAAAGAGTCCCTTGGTGGGTCATGTGCTTGTGATGCAGACTGGCTCAAGCAGTCTAAACAAGGAGAGTGTGATCTATTATCATCCTTTGTCTTTATCGTGTGTGTATGTGTGTGTGTGGGGGGGGGGGGGGCGGTGCTATTGGCTGAGATGTGCAATAGGGTTGAATGTGACCATCTAATTCCTGCATACACAGCAATGCATTACTTGATTCCTTTAACACTTAAAGGCAGGGAAGTCTTGCCTGCATTGACCAGCTCATCATATTTGCCTCAATTAGTTAAAGTGGGCACTCTCTTTCAGCCTTGAGTGCATGCAGACACAACCTGCTGTCTCCTTATCATTTAAACCCTGGTTAACTAAGCAAGCAGATGCAGCCATTATTACGTGTTTACAGGTCCGCAAATGCAAGCGGCAGCATGGATGCGCCATTATCTGTCACGTGTGCAGTACAAAGCCGGTTGGTTCCACTGATGGAGTTTTGACACGGGAACTCATTTGAAACCCTTTCTGCCAGACAAAGAACTACAGCCCTGATAAATCCTGAGAGGCCTCAGCACTCAGTGGAGTGGGGGTAGTGCTAGCTGTCGGAGTTGTACCTAAGTGAGCCAGAGAGAAATGTTTTAGTGTCTCAAAGGGAAATTAATATGCACCTTCCTTTTCCCATAACTTCACAAAATACTTTTCATCACATCCCACCTTGTTATGGTCGGCCACCATGTGATTTATCACCCAGAGAGGAGAGACACGCCCTACAGGAAGGTGCTGAGGAGCTGGATTTATGCTTCCTATTGGTGCAGGGGCTGCATCGACGCATTGCCTACGGCGTAGCCTGACGTGCACTTCACCAAACCCCCACAGACAGCAACAACTATGATTGGACAGTTTGCATCCCACTTTCCCAGCTCCCTGAGTGTCACTTTCAGTGTTTGCCAAAAAAAAAAAACATCCTACAACCATCCTACAGGCATGAGAGCAGAAAAGTGAGTGTAAAATGATGTTGATCTTTTCCAGAATGCGTTGTAATAAATGGCTATTGCTTGAAGAAAGCAAAGAAAAGCTTCAACAGAGGTGGTCCACAGTGCAGAGTGACACAACTAGACCAATGAAGCTTCTTCCTCACGAGACTGTGGGGCACCCATGGCATAAGCTACATAGGACATAGGACTATAAATCCAGCTTAACCCTCAGATGCGATGCTTCAGTGCAGGGCTGACAGAGGTGCTCTATACTGCAGAGGTCTCATCCCTTCAAACAGTAATCAGATCAGCTGCAGATGCTACAGCATACTGACATACATCAATGGAGGGCACTGGATATACTGGTGTCCAACCTGACCCGACCAGCCGAGAACACTGTGTATTCTCCGCCTGTGTAGATGCCGACGTTGCCTGGAAGGTGGACATTTTTTGAACAGGAGAGAATACACAGCTCCACAGGTCACACAGTCCATGGCTCCAGTGCAACACGCTTCAGTGCCTATTTTGCTTTGCAGGCTGTAAAAGTATTTGGAGGGGCGAGTGGAACAGACACCCAATGCAGCTTTTTAGTCTGGTCTGGCAGAGGAGTGTCTGTTTTTAGATGTGTCCACCACGTGGTATTGGCTGCTAAATCAGTTAAATCAGATTTATGTTCCAGCATTAGTCTGCAGCTAGACCACTATCGCCTTGTCGAGTCTACATAGTTGCTACGTTCACTTGCTCACGTTCATCGTGCAACACTACAACAGAGGATTAAAACATGCATGACAGGGGTTTTATTTACATCATGGGGATCGTCTAGATTTAGCTAATGCCTTGTTTCAACTGGGGACATAATGTACACCCGCACATTGCTCATCATAATATAACATCACAAAGTACAACTGAACATTAACAGTCATATTATTAATATCGGTGCTGACTGAAACTGTAGTGGAACGTTAAATTAATCCAGAAAGGGACTGAAATCATTGGATTTTGATGACAAAGTCCAGGAAACTTGCAATAATAGGGAGTCGAGCGAGATAGGTAAAAGTGGTCCAACAAATGGTTTAGTTTCAAGAAGGATCATTTCAAACAATGAAGGAAGCACCGACAATATGCTGAGTCATCCATCTACACAACTTGAATTCCACAGATGTCATTATTCGACTACTTCTTCCTTGTCTCTTTGGCGACCTGGTTTGATGTTACTTTTCTCCCCACACAAGCTGGGGTCGTAATATTGAAACACAATTGCAACTGCGTCCCTCAGAAACAGCACATTCCTTTGCCGTTAGCCTCCATGCTATATCAGCATCAGCAGTAGTTTTTATTTGACTAGGGCACACTGTACAGGGTTTGTATAGATATAATCTTGGAAGTTTTTACACATTGCTGTGATACAGTTAGGCTCCAGAAAGCGAGAGCAGCAGGAAACCCCTTCTCCACCCAGCTACCTCATCAGTGCCACCAACCACACAGGAACACTGCACTCTGTGTAGCAGCCCAGGCCAAATATGTAAAAAAAAATGTTGTATATACAGTGAGTGTAAGCTGCTTCCCATTTCCTTGTGCAAATTGCTATAATTGAACATGTTATAATGTGCCATTAGCTAGCTATTTTACCAAAATGAGACATTTGAATGACTGAGCCTTGGCAGAGGGTCTATAATGCCAGGTGGTCCAGCCTCGCTTTTGCAAGACAGACAAAAATGGGGGTCTCAGTCAGAGGTAACTCCACCCTAACACAAAAGAGGCTGAGACAAAACCTCCAATCAACTGTAAAATATGTCATTACACTCTTTGTCCTTGAAAAAAATAGTTGCCATGTTCCTTTTGGTGATTTGAACAGTTTTCCAAAAGGTCTTATACTCTGACAAGTTGGCCTTTTGTGAAGCCTAGCTTTGGGGTTGGGGTGGGGTGGTGGGGGGTGAGTGGGGTGAAGAAGACATAACCTGTAATGAGCTTGTCATCCCTCCTTTGGAGATGAACCCTCTCGTGACCAGCAGAGTAATGAGGCTTCAGAGAACACAGTGTACTCCAGTAACCACAGGACAGCTCATGGGAAAGTATGTAGTCACGATTATGGTCCTTCAGACAACAAGTCAAAGGAAAGTCAATGAAATGAGGGCCATGAAGGTGAGACGGCCTGATTGAGCCTGCATGACTGACTTTATCTGAGGAGGACCTGATGATTTCATTGTTCATAAGGCAGGATGTGTTGGAGAAATTCCGGCCTCCCTCGCTAGGAGATCAGTCAAAAGCGGTGTAGTAACCTTAGACTGCAGTGGATTACCAAGTGCAGTTATAATGAGTGATTTTAAATTTAGCGTAAACGCCCATATCGGCTACAGCCTTGTAACACAGGGGGAGGTTTGAGAAGGAGCCTGAAGTGGAACTCTGGTCCTGAATTATGGATCTCATCAACAAAAATATGTTATGGTCTGTTTTGGAAAAATATTTGTGCCATTGCTAATGAAAACCACCTACAGTGTGTTTTGCACATCCTCAATAAACACCATTCAAATGCTATTTGATACAGTTCTTTAAGCACCACATGTGAACTTTTACTCAACTGTGGGATTAGCTACAAGCTGCGTTCTCCAAATCACAGCAAGTAACTTCATGGTTTTGTGCTAGTAAAGGGAACCACGCCAGCCCATACAAGTTTTCTTTAGAAGTTAGACATTGAAATTTCCATACAACTAAGTAAAAAAAAAAAATCTATGAACTACTGCCAAGACACATCATCATGGTTTAAAAGCTACTTATTTACTTACAAACTTACACTATTCCTTCCAAAAGATGAAACATGGAATGGTCCTGGCATTTCATACAACGCAGATCAGGTTTCAGGTCCTCAGACACCCCAGTGACTCACATTCACATTGTTCCAAAGCTGAGATGGAATTAGTTTACGTTTTTCAGAGGTCAGATTAGGACACCAGTCCATGTCCCTTTGTTTACTGACCACCCTCCCATCCCTGTAAAACACACGCGCGCACACACGCAGACATAGCTGTGAATCCGTTCTC
>CAAKHB010008656.1:91408-136861 GCA_901007665.1 Aeoliscus strigatus
GGGGGGGGGGTGAGAGCTGCAGAGGAAACAGCTCATCGGTCGAGGCTCAGCTAGCTGAGTCTGTTGCTGGCCAGATCAGCTGGCAGTCTGTCTGCGGGGGTGTGGCACATCACAACAAAGAGCTTTGGGCAGACGGGCGACTACACAGGTTTTATCAACCCCCCAGTTTGAGTCGACCCCCCCCCCACACACACCCACACACACACACCCCTGTCAGTAGTTCACCCCGCGGAACGCAACGCCCCAGACATGAAGGTAGAGTTCCTTCGGGAAGGTCGCGTGTTTCCGTCCGCCGCACTCGGGTGCACTGCGTCCGCCCGTGCCGCTTACGCGACTGGAAACTTTCGGCGTGCGTACTTTTCCTTCTGTCTAAAGTTGCCATGAAACACACCCGAAGTCCACTCTCGTGCTGTAGGCGCAGAAATGCGCCGCGGTCTGGGGGTGGCAAGAGGAGACTGCCGCGACAAAGCCCCGGTGGGAGTGGCACCCTGTTTTCGACTCCCACCCCTCCCGCACAAAGAACTAAATAAGACAAAAGTTCACGCAAGTTGAACAACGCAGCGATTCGAAGTGAATGTCTGATCGACTGGGTGGCGGGTGCGTGACACGCGCCGTTCCGACCCTTCCTGTCAGAGGAACCACACTTGTTTCACTTCTCACATTTGGAACTAGACAAAAGCCAGCACAGCAGCAAACAGCCCCCCGCCCCCCTGGAACTGACCTGTGTGTGTCCTTAGGTGGGCTTTGAGGTGGGACGATTTGCCATAAACTTTTTCACAACCTGAATAGTGGCATTTGTGCTTTTTCTGAGGCGACTCCTGCTCAGGTCGACCTCTCGATCTTTTGCCTCTTTGTCTGAGCGCAGGGTCGGAGATGGTGGTAGGTGTGGCAGAGTTTCCATCCTCTCTGATGTTCGCCGTGCTCTCATCCTTTATTTTTGCCTGCTCGGCAACATTGTTGGGAGTCTGCTGGTTAAAATCCGCCAGGATCCGCGCCACCACGTACAGAGAGGAGTTATCTTTTACCAAGGGCTCTTTGATTTCCTCTCCGTTCCTGGAGGAAGATGGTATTTCTGGTCTGATCTCCCTATTCCCTTTAGGAGCGTGAACAACTGCGCGACTGGACATTGAAACAAGGCACTCTGCTGCAAAGTGATCCATTTTGTCTTTGAAAGAGACCTTCTATGACATTCAAGAATAAAATGATGGCGTGTGGGGGAAGTACTTGTTCCGTGGTTCCCTTTGTGTGGTGGTAAGGAGGAGGAGGAGGAGGTCGGTCGTTCTCATAAGGGAGAACTGACTTTACGGTCTTACCCGGCTTTCCAATATCATCAACATCCTGTGAGAGCAACGCCTCGGACAAAAAAACGCAGACAAGCCCCCCACCCCTCAGAGACAAGCACACAACAAAAACCCTTCTTTAGTGCAACGACGCTGGCAACAGGAACTCTTGAAACTTAGAAGCGTTAACTCCCATCTCGGCTTCAAACGCTCTCCAGCGCACAGAGTGCGTCTCCCGTGCGCCGCTCCTGCCGCCTGTATCCACGCTGGAGGCGTGTCGAGCACCGGCACACTGGGCAGCAGCGTCACAGCAGCCGCTCATCCATTGGATACTGCGTGTTCCCAAACGCACCGCACTACAGAGGGCACTTGAACGTCTCACCACAGGTCGCCTCCCCAGCGTTCACATGGGGCACCTCACACAGTCTCAGTTGAGCAGAGTGAGGGAAAATAGTTCTTCTGTGCGAAAGCTTTTGATTCAATTTTCGTCCGAGGATGAACGAACTAGAACTGTCTGTCTGTCTGAATGCCATTTGTAATTTGTTGATTAAAACCTTTAAATATTTGGATTGTTTTTTTCATGCAAGTATTTTCCATTTATAACAGAAATAAAAGAAGAAGAAATAATTTACCTAATTATAACTGTATTTATTTGGACGCCAATTCACAGCAGCAGTTATTATGATACTCAGAATATGAACTATTGTAATAGAAACAGACACAAGTAAAGAGAAGTAGAAGGGGCAAGATAGAAAATAGGGATAGAAAATCACTGAAAGGACTGACAATTTGTTGAATAGCTGCACCGGAACCAAACGCTGCTAACAGTAGCAGCATGAACACTTAGGTAAAGTGAGATCACTTATTGTTGTTGTTGATGGGTTTTTTTTTTAAGTAATTGTCATGGCACGGTTTACATTGTCCATTTCTGAAAACTTTGAACAGTCCAACCGTTCATGTCTGTTAACGTATTTTCAGCAGTCCACGGCGGTAGGAGGAGCTCCACGGTGGCAGAACCAGGAAACAGCAGTCAGGTAGGAATCTCAGACTCAAACAGATTAACAACTGTAACAGTTAACAGAGTAGAGAGAGAAAAGGTGCTCCTGGCATCCTCAGGAATCCCTTGGCAGCCTAGACCTGTCACAGCACATGTGGAGCCAGCTTTTAGTAAAGGCTTCATCAAAAAGGAAGAGATAGTGTCTGTCCCAAAAACTGGTAGATTGCTTCACAGCAGAGGAGCTGCTCACTTTCATTTGCTGTTGATTAAAAACAAAAAAAAACAGGACTAACAGTGGTGTAAGTGCATTGTATCATTGCAACATGTTCAGTTTTTCCTCATACAGGATTATTATTATTCTGTCAGTGTCCTCGACAGTTTAGTTCATTCACCCACAGTGTTGGATGATCAAAGGTTGATCACATAAAACATTTAAGCAGAAATATGGGTGCGCTCTGCAGAGTCAGTCAAGTCAGATTTGATTTGTTTTACACCAAACTTGCAACAACAGTTATCTCACAACACTCAGCAAACTGACTATTCCAATAGAAACCCAACATTGCAAGTATTAGACCTGCCTTCCCGCTGCAGTTGATGCTCTCCTGTGAGAATGAATGCACACTTTCAGCACTGTGCACAAAAGCCCACACTAGAATGTTCCCAGTGTTCAGCATGAGCAAGGCGATGTGGCATTCAGAAGGCCATCTGGCTGTATTATTTTACATATTCTTTCACCACAAAACATGGTGTTCTTGTGTTTCATGTGGTCTTCTTCTCTAACATGGCAACAGGGTGCAGTTCCTCTTTCACAGGGTTATTACCAAAAGCTGTGTAGAAAATGTAACTGTTCATCAATTCCCACCGAGCGACAAGTGCAAGATGGCGAAAGTAGGCAAATCTGTTCCAGCTTCTACAGCAGTACAACAGAACCAAAAGTAAGCCAACAATGAAACATTTCTTTTATCTGTATCAGCAGTAACACAGTGGCTCAAGAGACCTTTTGTACATTTCAACGATGCAGAAAAATGACTTTCTTCCAGGCTGGATTCCTGTAACTCCTTACAGTCAGGCTGCCCTGGTAAAAGCATTAAACCACTCTGCTGTCACATGTGTTATTATCCATCTATCTATCTATCTATCTACTAGACATCAAATGCAATCTTCCTCCATTGTCCTCTTTTTGAAAATCTGTTGTCATTAATTGTTTGATCACTCATCAAAATAAGCTTCTTCTTTTTTACTTTCCTTGCCTTTTCCTTCTTCTGAAACATTTTTCCACATCATAGATTCTGTACAAATCCCAAATTATTTTTTTTCAGTGAGACTGTTTTAAAGTCAGGATTTTTTCTCTCAAACAGGAAAACACTTTTTGTCTTCGAGAGAAACAAGCACTACCCATGAGGGATGATAATATATGACTACCTTCATTCTGAACTTGCTACTTGTCAATCTGACAACATAGAGTTAAAGGAGCTGCCTGAGCTGTTAGTTCAGTGATAAGAAATCCAGCCAATAACAAACTGTAATAATAATAATATGGTTCCTGTTGTTTTTGTTCTACTACATTTACTCATCCTTAGTCACTCACAACAGTTGGGCCCCATGATTAACAGCGATGAAGCAGACTGTAGTTTCACCTGTATTAAAAAGAGGGATTAGTCACACAGAAAGCACCCTAGAGGTGTTGAAGAGCAAACATGTGGCTGAAAGTCAACAGTAAATCTACACTCCTTAGCCAACAATGAAACTACATATGGGGGCCACCGGTAAAATATTGTTCCTTCAACTGCAAAGAGAAAAGAACGCCAAATCAAGTGTGTGAATGCCGTAAACACATGAGGACAAATGAGTCAGCCAGGCGGAGCTGAGACAAGTAAACAAGTCCAAACTAGCAGTGTTATTATCACCAAGTGGTCTGGTCTGGCTGCAGTCTGGCAAGATAGACAGGTTACAACTGCACCGGTGTTATCACATCAAAACAAAAGAGACACTTTGGACATGGACTTTACACTGTTTTGGATGTTGTTGTTTATTCTGATTCAAAGAGCTAATTATGTTTATGCTGATTCAAAGTAAAACAGCAGCAACAACTAACTCATCCAAAAGTAACAGGCACAACATGACGAATCAGACTCCTGGAGGTCTACATAGAAAGCTTCAGAAATATTAGGTTCATAACCAGACAGATTGATTGACAGATTTATACTGTAACCTGCAGCCCATCTGTAAAAAAAAAAGTAATGTGGCCACAAAACAAAAGGTTTCACACAAATCTATCGTCAAATGTTGTATGTCCAGCTCGGGTGTAAGAAACACTGAAACACGAACCAGGTCATGTGCTGTTGTAGAGCTGTGGCTTGCATACACAGTACAGTAAATTTCTGACCTTTTGAGGTGCAAAGTGGCAGCAAAAGACCTACAAATGTCTCTTATTCCTTTAAGTGGAATTCATTAAAACCAACAATGAGTTGATTTCAGTGGCTGTATATGACATGTTTTGTTACCAAGTGACAGAAATCCAGTCATGTGTAAATAGCATTTACGTTCTGGTGCAAGCTCACTGTTCTGAGGGACGAATAATCAGTAACACGTTGGTGCTGATATATTTGGTGAAGGAAATAGCAAACTCAAACCCAGAGAACCAAGAAAACTAGTCTGGAGCAGAATGTACGCCCTGTGCCATGCAGGTGTCCTTCAACAACAGCCAGCATGTTGAGACTGGATGAGATGAGGACAGAGTCTGACGGCACAAAAGAGCTCTCAAAGGTGCCTCACATAGGCAAAGGGTTGGAGGCTGAAAGAGGATCATTGCAGCAGTTCACAGAAGAGTGGGAGGTGTTTAAGAGGAAGTTCACTGTGGTCGTCATCCTCCCTCTGCCTGCGCCTCCAGGCTGTCCGTGCTCATCCACATAACAGTGGCAGCCTTTCTCACCACTATGTTAATCCTCCTGGCCTTGATGCTGCCTCCCTGGCACACCACCACAAAGAACAGAGTGCCGTTCAGCGCTCATTCATAGCACATGTTGAATTGTCTGTCACATAATTTGCTCGAAGCCCGCCTGCCTCAAGACGAAGACCTACATTTATACTCTCAAACTCATAGATGTGTGTCACTCATTTGTCCCTAGGCTGACACCAAGCCATGACTGACATCATTGTTCCTTCTTATCACAGCATGTTGGTGTTGTCGGCTCTTACACAATAGGTTTTTTTTACACCCTTTTGCTGGCCAGGCGTGACCGTATTCAAAAGACAGCAGTAAATCTTATGATTTTGTACATGATTAATTGTCAATTTTCTAAATTACGTAGGTTACGAGGTAAAATAGTCAAAACACCTTGTCGTATTTTAATCACAGACACTGTGAATGCTACTCAAGTGACAGTTAGACATAGTTCTGTATATACCGAACTGATATTGGCATATAGTCTAATGAATTAGAAACACAACTAGTATGTGCTTCACTGCAAGAGATTGTACACAATAAAACAACAATAAGACATAAAACCGGGCAAAGACTTGAACAATATACAAAGAACTGACAGAATAATAAATTATGAAAACGTTTTGAATGTTATAGTGGATATTGACGTGGCGTTTTGAGAAATACTGACAATATAAATGAGGGATATATTGCACCGTGAGTAGATTGGTACTAGTTTTTGCCATCAGCCTGAAAAAAAAAGTTATGTGTGATGACGCTGTCTGCTCTGCTTCATTTCTCTCTCCTCAAACAAACAAGAAAAATCCATCATCAGTTTGGTGCATGTGTAGTAAATTAAATGATAAATAGCTAAACCTTCATAGCTCCATTTTGATGACGTGGTCGTTGAGTACGTCCAGTCCACTTCTCCCTCTGTATCTTCTGCTGTCTCTTTCTCTGCCTCGGCTTTGATGGCATCAACACACTTTGTTTCTCTTTTCTTTTCTTATTTTTTTCCCCCAGTCGTGCCGGGGTTATTTTGCGCTATGACGGGTCTGTAATTTACTGCTCATTTCAGAATTCAAAGGAGTTGGATTTCACAACATACGATTTCCATTGAGATCCTCTTACATCACATGGCTGCTTTCACCAGAAGTCGCCGGGTTCACAAGTGGGCGCGGCTCCGCAGACCTCCGCTCGGGCGGTGGTGGGGTGGGGGGATGGGGGGGGGCGGCTGCTGCTTCTCCCTTAAATGTGACGGCGCGGCGTCGCTCGTCGTAGCGACACCACGACGCACCAGGAACTCACATCGCTTATCCTCAGATGACCCCGAAGCCGAAGCTAGAACATCCCGTTCGTGGGATATTAATAGCTCCCACTGCGTCACCGAACTGTGGCGCACCGCACTGCTAGACACGCAACGGAGCCTCAAACTGTGCCAGTAACACATGCTCCTCCAGAGCAAACATGGTTATAAAACAGGTAGTCATCACTCTCCACCAGCTGTCTGCGGCTCTTGCAGCCAATGTGATTCCCACTTTGTAAAGTGTTACACATGAGGTGGTGGTGAGAGCTGCCGTGTTTGACTGGAGGACTGGATTGAAATAGAAAATGAGTCAACCATTTAGAACACACAAACAAAAGTCTGCATTGCAGATTTCCACCCTGGCAATGTAGGTTTGCACCGGAGACCAAGTCGGCTCTCTGAGCTGAGCCCACAATGCACAATAAGCCATATGTTAACTGCCCCCTTCCCCCCATCCACAAGTGAGGCTGCAGCAATAGAGCTGACCTGCATAGCTTCAGAGGAAAAGAGGGGAGGAGAGTCTCTGCTACTCCGTTCAGTGGGAGTCTGGAGGACCTATGGGCAGGCAGATCCTCAGCTCTGACATCGCAAAGCTGCATGTTGGTCAGCAACAGTAAAACAAGCCTTACAGACAGAGGCGTGACATCGGATCTTTCGAACGGCTCTTTTAAATGAACGATGAGAGGCGAGTCGCAGTTGGGTTAGCGCCTTGAGTGTCTCAGTCGTCCGTGCTGAGCTCCTGTTTGTAAAGTAGTTCACTTCTGTTTAAATGTCTGATGATACACAAACAGCTGGTGAATGGATGTGGGATGACAGTATGTTGTCATAGAAACCAAGAATGGTATGGTGCAGACATGTCTGTGCGTTGTGTCAGCTTAATTTGACATGTGTTCAGCTGGATCTGCTGATATGTTTGTAGTATCACGTCAGCTTCATCGCAGCCAAACATGCCTTCCTGTTTTTGTAGGGAAACAATTAGAAAGAGGTAGTAGCAAAAAAAATACAAAAACTCAGCAGAAACAGCCTAAAAGGTTTGGGGTATATATGTCTATAGCTCAAGAGTAGAACTGGCAGAATGGAGCATGAAGTTTAGTCGGCAGCGAAAGCACACGATCTTTCCCCCAAGAACGTGACAGCCTCAACTAGGTCCAGTGACAACTTGAGTTACTGTAGATTGAGTCTTAAAAGAGTTGTCTGCTGTCCAAAGTGATCACCTGACTGTCATTTGCTTAGTCTCCTACCACCATCTGTGTTTCAGATCCCCCAAGGCACCTCTAATTACAGTCCGAGCCCACAGATAACAACACTGCTGTTATGTTCACCAGGATTAGACAGGTGCTTGTTGACTTGCTTGGACTTTGGCTGTTATGGTCTCTCAACAATGGTTGAGGAGACTGTATACAAGTCTAGAAAGCGTCTTCAATGTTCACTGGTGAGCCGTGACTAACTGCTCGCTGTTATTCCATGGCAGTAATCAGCTAGTTAGTGTGGGAAAAAAAAGGTGCAGTTGAGTTGCGTCTGGTTAACAGCACTGGTCATGTGACTGGCATGCGTGTGGTGTTCTGAGCAGAGATCAAGGAAAATAAGGACCTTGAGTTTCCATTCCCTGTGATCATAGCTGGATATTATTAGTATCATGCAGAGTCATTGGAATAATACGGAGTTATGTCTGTGACCCATTCATCTGTCCAGATTATTCAGTACTAGTGTGTCTTTACTAGCCGCCTGTGGCACAGGCAACACACAGACAATATTGACCATGTTTGGCTCATGCTCAGCAATCCAGTTTCCAGCAACTCTTTGGCTGCATTGGTAATTAACCAAGCACAGCAATGACTATTGATTTTGCATGTTTATATTGGATTCTGACATTCATTCACATTTATTAAACTGTGGCTTTGGTCTGATGCTAAGACATCTCTTCTCTTGTACTGTTTTGAAAGTGCTGATCAGCATTTCTTACATACATTTTTGTCTGTCTTGTCGTCTGCTCCTGACTCGCCATGTCAGACTGTTACTGGAGGACAAGTCAAGTCTTTCTCTGATCGTTTCCACGTCTTTCAAAATGTTTGCTAGGTTTACAGGGGATTCAAGGGTGAAGATGTTTGCTGTGACTTTGAAAGCATGAAGTGTATGCAACTGGGCACAGGACTCGACAGTGGATCCCAAAGATCTACTTCACTGCCTTTCAGGACTTTTCAAGTCGCACTGATCAAAGGCAGAAGACACCACTCAGCCCAGTATGACATATCTGAAACGGAGTCAGTGGTTGTGGTAACTTCCCACAGGTCAAGAGAGCTGCTCTTTTACAGCCCCGCTGCAGCATATGGATTCTCTGTTAACCTTTGTGTGGGCCCCATGTCAGTCAATCTCAGAAAGGCCTTACGCCAGCATGGGATTACAGAGGAGCTGAATAGAGATAAGTACACAAGCAGATTGTTTGGATGCACTGAGATGGACAGATATGGAATGTGTATCTCCTGCAGGGTGGTGATTCTGGAGCACTTTTCCAGTGGTGTGCGATGAGCTGGTCTGCAAACACATACACACACCTACCCTAACATTTATTTTGTACTGATGGCAGAGGAGGGAGGGACCAGTCGTACAGACATGTCTCACCGTCATTGTTATCTTCATGTAACCATCAGGACGTCCTGTGATACAACATAATTTCACGAGAAGAAGACTTTTTTTTTTTTTTTTCAGGAAGATCCCATGTAATTTATTTACTGTTAGGACTTAGCTTCCTTTGAAAGTCAAAGCTTTTGGGTGAATGGTTAAAATTGAAATCAAGTTATAAATTCAATTTCGTCCTTATGAAGGATGAGGTTTCATCCTCAGGGAAGTTAGTTTCTGTTATCATGTCCCAACTTTTTGGTGATATGTTATCCCCCATTGGTTTGGAAAATGAAACGTTTTTGTTGGGTAGCTTGAGGGTCAAATTTCTGCTCATCACACCTATCTAAGAATACAGCAAAGCACTGATCTATACATACTATAATACTATAATTGCTGCCATGTCTGCAGTTATTATGTGGTGGTGGTAATTCCTGCGACCACGCAGGAAGTCGAGGGAACATGCTCTCGCATGACCCATTCATAACAAATCATGTTTCCTGGCCTGAAGTTCAGGCAGCCTATTTTGTCAGTCGATGAAACGTCAGCCGTCTTACATCATCTCTTCACAAATGAACTGTTTATGAGTTGTTTTATCCCAAATGTGTGCATTCTTATATCACCTCTCTTGTGCTGTACTGAAAGACTGTATGCATCTTGTCTCAGGTGAGCTTGTAGCCTGTTTCTATAACAACCAGGAGAAACTGTGGCTGTGAGAAGAAACAAAAGCAAGTGTTGAAACATGGTTTCATCCTCATTGCTGTTCAGCTGTTGGCTGTAGTAGAGAATGAAATTTTCTCATGGCTTTGACTGATTCTTTTGGACAACAAACAAGCATGAAGATGAACATAGACAGAATCACTGAGGGGGGCGAACGATCTGTGACCCAGAGCTGTACACACATTAAATACCATACAAGTAGTAAGAGTTCCCTCTTGTGGGCAAATGTCGGAATCTCTGCTTTAAAGATGGGCCCACTGTGGTTAAGTCCATCCAACTACATCTACTTTTTTTGCACGTATTTACATTTCACAAAATATTCTGTTGTCTATTCAGTCGCTAAGGTTTCAACCCTCTATACAGTATATATATGTATGTATGTGTGTACACACACACACACACACACACACACACACACACACACACACACACACACACACACACACACCTACATATACATAAAAAGGGAATCTTGTTAGATAAGTGCTTGTAAAGATTTTATTTTATTTTGTTGTTCACTGCTAAAGTTCATACCGGCCACATGTGGTCCAGCTGGGGGATAGCTCAAACAAGCGGTCCTCACAGCCGTAGGTTTGAATCCCATGCGTGGGATCTTTTAAAGGTCAGGTATATTAGAAAATAGTCAATTACAGTTAAATTCCAGTTCAGGTCACATTCAATGACACTTCAACACAGACTCCAGGGAGATAGGAGTCGAACCATGAATCTTTTAATAACTGGACAACGTGCTCTATCCCTCAGCCATAGCCACCTGCTCTGCCGTCTTCAGGGAAGAAATAATCTCCGCACTCACAAATGCAAAGCCACCAACAGATGATAAAGCTCTTTTGTGCTTGCTTGCTTACTACAAGAAATTAGGCATTAGCCAATCTTAGAGGCAGACGATACAAATGCAGATGGCTGGAATAGACAAGACAAAAAGGAAAATCCTCCTTTTTTTTTCTCCACTCAAATTTTAGATGACGACTGGAAGAATCCTTTTCATGATTGTCAATCTCCGCAGAAGGTATAGTTGTATGTTACTGCTCAATTTAATACCTGTATAGTGAGTGTAGCTACGCTAGGATCATCATTAGGCTATGCTGGAGTTTTATTTGCAGGAATGTTCCGCTGGGTCTTCTGACGTTGTGGGAAATATGAATAATAATGATACAAAAGATATACCCATTAGGTTTACATAGCTTCAATGGCTGGCAATCTACATGTTGTACTGGATTTTTTCACTTATTTTTTTCATGATGGAATTGTATTTTCATGAAATATTAATAATATTGGCAAGGTCAGTCTGGTTAACAGGAGCACTATCTAAAGCTGGACCATTTAGGGACCAGTAGAGGGAGTAGCAGGATCATTATAAATTAATTCTGTCTTTTCTGAAGCGTTTCTGTCAAAGAGTATCGTGCTGAACAAATACAAAATGAAGAACAGCCTTTGAACTAAATACAATAAAACATATATCACATTGGACACTAGACATCTGCAGCTAAACCTCTGTTTTTTGCTCAGTTGAGTCTGGACTGAAAAGGCTAATATTCTTCAAATGAAGAACTAAACTTGCTTCAACTACAACCACAGAAATTGATCTTGCAATAGATGTGATATAATAACAGCTTCATTTTAAATTGTGCACATAACATTTGAAATCAGTTCAGCTATTTGAAGAGGAAGCGCCAGGAATGAATTAATCAGGATGTAAGAGCAGCATTAATATTACAAATGAAATTACCATTTTTTTTCATGATTGAGGGCATTTGGTACCATCAATTTCTCCTGATAAATCAGGAATCTTCACTCTTTTCACATCAGATTTGATGTAAAGTCATGTCACCGGTCTGCTCACTGAGTCCAGTTGTATGAATCTTCAATTGAAGAATCAGTATGTTAACTGAGAGTATCTCTAATCATAAACTGTAGGAAAAGAAAACTGATACTGTTCTCTGATGAAACGTTGCTCGGAGCTCTGTTCAGGACAAGTCATATGTCATATGAAAAAGTAGGACAGCAATCGCTGGCGGTGAGAACAACACTTACTTACAAAGCACTTCTGCATAAATGTTGTACATCACATGACTCCCTCAAACTTCACAAGACCTGAATGTTCACTGGGAACATTCAAGAAGGTCATATGGTGAAACCTGGATTGGAAAAAATTGTTGCTGTTAATAATATTTGTAGCAGCATTTGATTCCAACTTGATTCACAGGTTGAGGAAATGAAACAATTAGGCAGAAATTCCTAATGACATTGCATACGAGTTTTCAGAGAGTATGAATCTACCGAAATCCGCTCCAAGTACAAGTCATTCATACATTTTCTCTTATCACATACACTTGATACTTTAACTTTCCATTAACATTGGATTATGTGACAAGACAAAGTCTTCACAATACTAATACAGTATGTCACTGCTCTAAAACTCATTACATTCTGATGTTTTATCATACTTAAAAACGATCACAGCCTGGTTCACAGACTGGCTCAAGTCAGGAAGGTACAAGTAAACAATATACATTAGTTTTTGAATCTCTTGTGTCATCACACTCTTTGTTTTACGGTCCCAAAGCAAACTCTTCTGTTTGCTGATCAGATGACCATGTCTTCCCTTTCAGACATCCTCATCCTCATTTAGCAGGACGACTTTCTGCTGGCAAACTTCAGCTTCACAGCTCCAACATCTCTCTCTAAGCTTTTTTGGGGGGTTGTGATGTGCCAGAGTAGATTTACCTTCAATAACCATTTAATAAATCTCTATCCATTAGACTCTGAGGCTTCCTAAGAGCTGGCTGCATTAAGCCTGATTATGGGATGCCCAGCAGAGGAAAAGGGTGTATGTGTCAAGTATGTCATCGAGTGATTTATATCCCTGGTTGGGATGTCTGTCTTGTCAGTCGGTAGTAAGCCGAGCAAGGAGAGCGAGGGGCTGAAACGTTTTATTCGGCCAACTTTTCTAAAGTGTGCTTGTGGTGGCTGTTGTCATGGTCTTGCATCGGTTTGGTAGAAGGTCTCAAAGCTTTGTGCTTTGGTTTTACTGATGAAAAACGACCTTTTGATGCTCTCTGAGGATCCTTTCCTGAATCAGTCCAACTTGATTCTGAGGAGCATACTCTGAAGTCCTCAACATGGACCCGAAGGGCCCCAGTGGCACTTTTAAACGCTCCTCCCTCAAACGCAGCACATCTGGCTCACAGAAGGTAAGATGAAATCTGTTCATAAATATCACACTCAACAGGTGATAATATATATTATAATATCTTCGCTATCTTGGGTGTGAACTTTATTCTGAGAATAACAAATGGCTTTGTGATATTCTAACTGCTTTGCGGCTGTACATACAGTAAGTGTACTGTAGAATTCATACTCGTGAGTCAAGTAAGTCAAGTCAGATTTGATTAGACAGACAGACATGAAATTTCCATGAGAAATTTCATAGATATGGCATATATATAGTAGTGTCAATTCACAACAATTATCTCATTGTAGTGTATCTTAGTCATAATGACTGACAACTGCACTTTGTTGACATTTTGCTTCTTACATCTTACACCCAGAAACCAAATTAGTTTCCTGTCAAATGCAACAATGCAATAGAAGAACATATTAGGTCTTGACCAATCATGTAAGCCCTTGTAGCCCCCATGATAGAGACATTCTCCTTCCAGGACTGTGGACTGAATATTTGGTGGAGTTCACATGGCCTGTACTACCACCCTGCAAACATACTGTGTGAAGCTGCCCCAAAGAGCTGCCTGCTTCAGAGCTGCAGTATAATCCTTCATAATAGCCCGGTGTAGACAACCCAGCCATGAAAGATTAAGTACTTTTATAGATTTCTAAAGTCTGCTTTCATGTGATTAACACTCCTGCTGACCTGTTACTGAATGCAAGATGCACAATTTTCATACATTACATGCTATTACTATGTCTAATAACCCCATACAATTAAGTGTGCACTCTGTGAAGACATGTCAGTGTAGCGTAATGGGAATAATTCTTTATGTGAATATAGTAGAGAATGAGCAGGAATACATTGTCACAATTAGTGTAACTAAGTAAACCCCAATTTATTCTATCAACAAGACGAAGAAAGTTATTCAATGAAAAAACATAACATGGAAACTAAAATGAAAAAAACTGTGCCCTACTGAAGGACAAACACTCCAAATGAAGCGTTGCTAAATTGAAGAGGTACATTTTTATCCATCTCTTAGCCAGCTGACATTGCTGCTGAAAACCTCCAATAAGTCAGCAGCAGTTGATCTGATGGTTGCTTCTTCTCCTTTTACTGTTTATTGCTACTTTTGAAAGAGATGAAGTGTCTAGGGTTGGTGTGTGGAGAGAATCCACATACAGAGGGGTCACGGAATGGTTTGATGAGCGTGACGGTGATGTGAATCATATGCTACCGTCCGCATGGTCACCAGATCGCAAGCAATTTCACCCTCGGGAAAGTTTGGACTGATAGTCAGTGGTCTAAGGTATTATGGTGTTGCTCTTCCCAATGGAGTTCCAGGTACTTACTGTAAAGTAATGTGAAGTGTTGTTCTTTCTATTAGGCACCTATCTGTAAATAATGTGTTTATGCGCCCTTTTAATCTGGGACCCACCATTTAGAGCTCAGTCTAGGATAAACCTAATGTCAGACAAATTATGTAACTTAATTTTTCTTTCCTGTCTGACCAGTAGGATTTTAGTGTTGTCCATCCTCCCTCTGTTATGCATGTTAAGGTGCAATCACCAACTAAACCACAAAGAGTGAATTCTCAGAAAATATACATTGAGTCTATATAAAAAAAGGAATTGAAATAAATATCTGTCTTGTGTAATGTGGGAAACTGTTTGAAATGTGGTTGGTGTGACTGATGTCAACTCATATGACAGCAGCATTAATCAGACATGTTTAGTGTGATGGGTTTTTATACATCAATAGTAGGCATTGTGTGGTGAGATTAAAATGTTTTGCTTAATCCAGTGATCTTTTTTTTTTAGTCTGTAGAGCAATCACCACGTGATTTTCAGTCTCCGTGATGTCCACTGTCCAAGTAACACTATTTACCCAAGAGGCTGCTTTCACTGAGCCTTTACCTCTTTTATTGAGAAATACACTTATGTCACCTATAGCATTGCTATCGACAAGGTACAGTTGAAAGGTAACACATTTGTTTCACTGCAGTAAAAAGCCTTTATTCTGTACAAAACAAGTTTAGGCTTCATTTGTATTCTCCGACTCAGCGTTGTACTTATCCGTTTTTCAATGTGAGTTTCCTTCGAAGTGAAAACAGCAGTCTTAAAACATGTCTTATGACTTTCTCAGCTCTTGGGGATAATCAGTGACATGTTGGACTCGTGATGGCTAACTGGATTTTCAGACCTGGTAAGACAATGAGTGCATTTACAAAAAAAAAGGGCTGACTGCAAACGGTAAGCTTCACAGTTAATGCAAATTTGTATCAACTGCCTGCAAATGATTCACTCAGATATCTTAAGTGAAAGAGGCAGCATTTGATTTGGTGCACAATATTTTTAATGTCTCCAAACTGGCTTGTGATGTGCACTTAGCAATCAGCAATTACTTACTTTTATCCTCCGTGGTCAGTTTCAATCATGCTGATGTGACCTCTCTTGTATGAATCTGCAATATTCTGAATATTCAGGATGAATGTCATTTTTATTCATATTCATTGATCTGTCAAGAACTGAAACAGATTTAAAACTACGCATCAGGTCAGTGGTCATCATACCATGTAATTGTGGTTGCGATGGACCAAATTTGCCGTGCTCTTTGCTCACTAAGCTGAGGGTCAGAAGACTTGGCCCATGTGATTCCAACACAAAAAGGCATGTATGGTATGTAGGATGTGACAGCTGTGTGTATCTCCAATGACTATAATGCTGCAGCCACAGTATTTCCTCCTGTCAATTATAAATGTAGCACACAGAACCAGAAGAATGTTGTCAGAAAGAGAGAAAAGGTATTGTTACAGAAGTACAGCTAATACAAAGTAGAGGTCATAAGTGCCCCGAATACTTGTATTTGTTCTCAGAAAACCAGTTACTGTTGCTACCATCACCCACAATTGTTCTTTGTATTGGTTGACCATGGTCTTGAAATGGTACGCGTCGGAATGAATGTTGTTTATTGTGCTGAGGCTTGTCTTAAGTCTTTCTAATTTGCTTGGTGTGACACAATCTGATCCTGCATTATCTAATTCTTTAAGGTTTTTGTTCTGTGAGCTGAAAGACAGCTCTAACGAGGCAGCTGGTTGCTGACTGGATTTTGGTTTTAATTGCTGTGGTTAATGAGTTTAAGTTAGCTGAAAAAAAACCCCACAGTCATCACAGCCAAACTTCTCTGCTAATATGCTTTGTTTTCGTCAAATAATCACAACAGCCCACGCACATTCTAACTAAAACAGGAGAAAAGGGGGATTTCATAAGTCGTTAGGTGTGTCTGTCTTTTTTTAGTCATCAGCCACCGACACTGTAACCAGACATGAACATTTCACTTCAGCCATAAAAGAAGTGTTTGTCCAACCATTTCACATGTTGCACATGACTTTGCGCCTCTTAACTCCATCCTCCAGCTCAGCTAAAGCCTTCTGGTTAGAAACTGAATGCCCTTATTAACTCTATTACAATTCATTTTATTCATTGCCTTTTGTTTCAAATTTTCCATCAGTCTTACTAAGTATCAGCAGATTATTTAACATTTTGTTAATATACTACTACTACTACTACTACTACTATATTACTAATGATGAACAACAAACAATATGCAAAATATGACCGATCAAGATTAGGAAACATATATAAAGCTCTTAGTTATCCTTCCCCTCAACAAAAACATTGTGGAAATTGTGGAAAGAGATTAAGCGCAATTAGCATTGACTGATCTTGCCCCCAACTGGAGAGCAGTCATGTCTTAACAAGGCGCCTGCAAAAGAATGCCTGCATCCAATTCTTTCAATTATGCAAATTAGGTTGAAATCAAAGTAGTTGGAGGGGGAGAAGAGTTTCAAATGAAAAGTTAGGGAGTCCCTGAACAACACTTTGGCGCTCTTAAGTTGATCACTCCTCTCCGTCTTCGAGCACAAGCTAAGATCTTCCACACTGTGAGGTGAACAAAAGAAAAGAGTTTCAACAAATTGGGAGATTAGGGGCCAGTTATCAAAGTAGATTTATTGTGCCGTGTTGAAGCGAAGGGTGAAAATACCCCGTGGGCATGGAGAAGGGGTCATGGGACTCCCAAAAGGATTACCTTGAACTGAAGTCATGGGACTGAGGCGAACAAAGACCCTGCTCACATGCTCATCATATTAACAGGCCCTCATAAAGTGAAGAAGTGTCATGTCCTGTGGGATTCAATGAGACCACTTGACTGGGCGAGCAGCAAGAGGAAGAAGCTCTGGTAGAGAAGCAGCCGAGTGTAGACTTTTTCTTTATATAGACTTCTACGGCAGCATAGAACGGGACACTGCGACTTGGACTGTGTGTAAGTGTGTCTAGATTTAACTTGAACAGCATTTTGTTTTATTACTAATTCATTGTATGACAAATTAAGAGCTGTGTGCAAGTGGTGAGAGAAGCATGTGAATGTATGATGTGGTGAATGCAGTCTGAGTTCTGCTTGATTGGTGATCCATTATAAGCCTAAGAGATGGAAATCTGCTGGGGTGACAAATTATATGATCTTTTTTTGGAGATACACAGTTGTAATACTTGCAAATAATGACATGATATATTTTCTACGTATACTGTACATATAAAGCAAGAACTGTAGCAAATTAGTTTATATTAAGATATATATATATATAGTTTGTAGACAGACTGTGGAAAAAAAGACAAAGAGTTATACTAATATGTTTCTAAGCAAACAACAGATTCTGTAAGTACATTTTATGATAATGGAGCTGGTAAAAATACAACAACAACATGTTTTCGTCTAATGCCAGCGTTTTCCTGGAAAGGTTTGCTTTCATTGCTTGAGTTTTAATTGGTGCTGAACTGTTAACAATGGCTTTCAGAGAAACTTTGAACGCCAGTTATTTTTGCTCAGCCCTGGAAAAAGATCAGACAGTGTTCAGACCCAGAGCTGAAAAAAATGTGTCGCAGACGGCGTGTGTGATGCTTCTTGCCTGCTGTTTACCAAATTTAAGAAGATAATACATGTTCACACGGCTGTTACCCAATGTCAAATCTAATCTGATCCTTTTCTAAACTGTATTTCTCCTGCCAGTAATCTGTTTGAGGTCAGTGATGGAGCGTATCTCAACTCTGGAGGGAATGTTCGGATGTTTGAAAGCTATTTTTAGACATCTGCAAGGATGGTCACTCTCTGTAACGAAAATGATTTTTTTTTTCCAATGTTCTGTTTGTCAGGCGCAGAGAGCTTGGATTGAGAGGACCTTTCTGAAAAGAGAATGTATTCACATCTTTCCAAGCAAGGACACAACCAGGTAATTATTTCTCAAATATTTAAAATTATGTATTAAATATGTGCTTTTAACACTGATGTAAAGCACTTTTAGTCAGTATTACGTTTGTAACTCAAGTCACAGGATCACAATTTCAGAAAGGCATTTAGCTGTTGACTGAATGCAGATTTCTCTATTCATGACACCTACAACTACAGATCGCAGCCTTTTGCTTGTTCAGGCACATAGTTCACAGCACCCTGTGATTTTAGAAAAAGACAGCCTCTGGACAGGCAAAAACAGCAGTATTATGAAGTACACATCATGTTTTCTTAATGACACTAATTGTGTCACAAGTTTCTGCAAATAATCAGCCACACGGAACATATCAGACTGACATGTTGACTGTGATCTATCTAGGTGCGCCTGCGGTCAGCTGACCACACAGCACGTGGCCATCCCTCCAGGTGCCAACTCAATAGAGGAAACACACCAATTAGTGCAGATCGACACCCTGAAGGATAAATGGAGTGTGATCAAGCACACCAGGACTTACCCAACAGATGCATTTGGCGTAATCGAGTTCCAGGGTGGGGGCTTCATCAACAAGGCCATGGTGAGTTTCAGCTGCGGCACTGGGTCAGTTCAAGTAGTTGATGTGTGTTTCAAAAGCCCAAGAGCAGATAGGACTGTAAACAACTTCTCAATACGTTGATACAGATAAAACCACATATAAGATGACTAACCCATCCCATCTTATTTTATTTTATAGTACATTCGTGTTTCCTATGACACAAAGCCTGAGAACCTGTTGCATTTGATGGTGAAGGATTGGCAGTTGGAGCTGCCAACCTTGCTCATCTCTGTACACGGAGGTCTGCAGAACTTCGACCTCCAGCCAAAACTCAAGCAAGTGTTTGGAAAAGGCCTGATTAAAGCTGCCGTCACCACTGGTGCTTGGATCTTCACGGGGGGAGTCAACACTGGTAGGACGCAGGAAGCCAAGGATAATGCTCACTTAACAAATAGCAGTTTGTGACATTGGAAGATTACCTTTTCTCTCAGTTGTCATTACATAATACCGAGTCCGCAATTTCCTGGGGGTTATTCAACTCACCCATTGTCACAGATTTAAGAACTATAATTACAGCTTTTGTGGGAAAATTAATCACAAATGACAATCTGTGTGAGTTTTGCATGCAAACAACACAGTGTGTCCAATGATATTCTCCACAGATAAATGAGTCATTATTGCTATTTTTTTTTTTCTCAACAAACTAGGGGTGATCCGTCATGTCGGAGATGCCTTAAAGGACCATTCGTCTAAGTCACGAGGGAAAGTGTGCGCAATAGGAATTGCGCCTTGGGGAATCCTGGAAAACAAAGAGGATCTCATTGGAAAAGATGTGAGAGCAGTTGTATCCCTTTTACTGATAGTACTTTTGAGAACATTTCAAGCTAATTTCACCTCCCTTACAGGTAACCAAACCCTATCAAACGATGGCCAACCCACTGAGCAAGCTGGCGGTGCTCAACAACAGTCACTCCCACTTCATTCTGACTGACAATGGCACCTGTGGGAAGTACGGCTCTGAGGTCAAACTTCGTCGGCTGCTGGAGAAGCACATCTCACTGCAGAAGATCAACACTCGTAAGTCACACTGGCCCAGATGGAACAAGAGGCGTTGTTCATTGTCCTCATTGTGTGAGTCTCAGCCAGTCATGTTGGTGGCTAGCAAGCTCCTCTGTGACCTGTGGGCTTCCCTTTGTCATCCTATGCCTGGAATTTGGATAAGGCAGGGACAGCAAAGGGATGCTCAGCTGTCACCACTGACATCACCCCCTTCCTCTACTGGGTTTATCTATTCATCACATCAACATGTCCCGCATCAACATGTTTTGTTTTATCATTATTAAAGAATGGATGAAAGGAGGGGCTGATTAGTTTTACTTTGCATTCCAGGTCTGGGCCAAGGGGTCCCTCTGGTGTGTCTCATTGTGGAAGGAGGCCCAAACGTTATATCCATCGCTCTGGAGAGTCTGAGAGATGAGCCACCAATCCCTGTGGTGGTGTGTGATGGCAGTGGGCGTGCGTCCGATATCATTTCCTTCGCACACAAGTTTTCTGAGGACGGAGGGTAAGATTTTAGACTTTAACTCTTGAGCTGTTTTTATTCATTCCATGTAAGGTTGAATTGTTTACATCTCTTTCAGGCTGGTTAATGATGACGTGAGAGATCAGCTTTTGGTGACGATTCAGAAAACTTTCAATTACACCAAGAGTCAGTCACAGCAAATCCTACTCATGGTTATGGAGTGCATGAAAAGAAGGGAACTGGTGAGTAAAGGAATAATCCTCATCAAGCAGAGAAACAATAGGTGTTGCGTGTTTCACAGATGTCTTGTATTTGAAAATTATGTTTCAGTCAATAAATATTCTTGACCTATGAAACCTTCCGCCTCCATCCTCATTCATCCACTTCACTAATATGTGTTTTTCCATTAACATATTGAATAAACGTAATCCCCTCAACCTGCTTGTTATTTCTCCTTGTGGTCATGTGTGGCATGTCATGTAAATGGGGTCATTCGCAGCTTTACATTCACTGCAAAGCTGCTGTAAAGCGGTGGGTCTGCAGTGTTAAACGGTTTATTTCCATGCAAATAATACAGGTCGCTGCAATACGAAGAGACACACGTGTTGGAGTAAGAGTCTCACATCGTAGAATGTAATCCCAGATTTCAGAGTGTTTCTCTGAGACCTTGATAAATACAGTGACACTGTTTGTACAGATTTTTGTATAGGAGGAAGTGATGTGATTAGTACTTTGTAATACTCAGCGCATATAATCTGCAGACGCCATACATTTGGGTGGGAAAGATCAGTGCACACTACCACCTGCTTAGCAAAGGCTCTTACTTCAACCATTCATAGTAAGCGTGCACCACACAGATGGAGAAGAGGATCTAGCCCCCTAATCCTCAGCCAGGTTCCTCTCTCACCACTCCCCAGGCTTTTTTCCCAGTCCCCAGAGTGCTATCATATCACCAGAGACCCTGCATCCTCTATCCCTGATGTATTAGACTGTGTAATGCCCCAACATACTTAGATAAGCAACTTAAACTGCTTTTTTGAAGATCATATCATTATCGGCTTTCCCCCAATGTACCATTTCCCTGATTCCTGACCCGAGACAATGTGGCAGAACTGCCAAGTTCTTTGGCCCTGTGGTTGCATATAAAGAGCTCACACTGTTGCCTACTATTAATCTAAAGTGCCACAGCCAACAGGTGAAAGGGTGTCAACGTGTGGCCTGCACATAATCCTCTCATCCTAAGTGTATTCCATGAGAGCAGCTGGGTTAAACAAATAAAAATACACTTTTCGAGGGCTAAAATGCAGTGCAGTGGGAAAACGATGTGGTGAATTCAGCTTCGTAAAAACAAAACTACAATGAAGAAGCCTCCCCATTTGCAAACACAGTTACTCTACCAAAGCCAGGAAGTGGAACACAAGATCTCAGTCTTCATATGCTGACTACTTATTATCAACACACCCCGAGGTGGGCTTGGGAATCTCTGGCACTATTCCATGTATTCATACTGAACTTATCCCATTTACCATGGCTGCACATGTGATAGATCAGCATAATGTAATTTGTATAGTCAACAAGGCAAGTACTGTCACACGTCTGACACGGAAATTATACTATTTGTGCTTGTGTGGGTCAACAAGATGGCCGTGGTGAGAGGTCCTTGAAGTTCTTTAGAGTTGAGAGGCTGACACTATGAGATGTAACTTATATCATTCACCAATTACTGGTTATCTGCCAGCCTCACATCCTCACTCTTCTCTTTTTTTCTTTCTTGCACATAGATCACTGTTTTTCGAATGGGTTCAGAAGGTCAAACGGATATTGAAATGGCCATTCTTACCGCCTTGTTAAAAGGTATCTAACGGCATTTCAATGACCTGTCAAAATGTAGCATTGTTAATACATACACTGATGTAGATCTCACAGCTGGATGTTTCTTCCTGTGTGTTACATCTTGCTTGTTTGTGTCACATCAGGCACCAATGCTTCAGCAGCTGATCAGCTAAGTTTGGCTCTGGCCTGGAACAGAGTGGACATTGCTCGGAATCACATCTTTGTTTACGGACACAATTTACCGGTGAGTGGTGTCAGTGTTTGTTCCCTTGTATATTAACTAATGTTGGTGTTTACATTTGGAGAAGAGTATACAGATGTGTTTAATCTTGGGTGCACAATATGATGATGACAGCAGAGAAGCTGACATCACTGGTGTTTACGCAAAGATGGAGACAGATTTATTCCTCTTTTTGGTCAGCCTGCTGGTGCCATTGCCAACACTACAACCCATGTAGCTCCAACGCAAGAGAAGCAGAAAAGTCCGGCCAGTGCGCCACGCAACAAAAACAGAGGAAAGAAAGGGAAGGGAAAAGGAAAGGCAAAACCGGAACCTCCAGAGGAAACAGATCCAAGGAAGCTGGAGTTGATTCGTTGGGTAGGATGGAAGTTTGCAGCTACTACAACAATTAATGCTTTGTATTGAAATGTTTTTGAGAGAATATAATGAAATCTACTCATTGTTGTTGATTACCATATGTTAGGTGAACTCTTTGGAACAGGCCATGATGGATGCTCTGGTTCTGGACAGAGTAGACTTTGTCAAACTGCTTCTGGAGAATGGGGTCAATATTCACCATTTCCTCACGATTCCCAGACTGGAGGAGTTATACAACACGGTGGGCGGGACACATGACAGCGGCAGAAATCTCTCTCTCTCTCTACACACACACACACACACATATATAGTTGAATGAGATGGTGTGTATACACTGTCCAAACTTCTGTATGGACAGTGTATGACTTTCTAACGTGACCTTTTTTATCCATCCAGAAACTTGGTCCTGCTAACACACTACATGCTGTGGTTCGAGATGTAAAGAAGGTAAAGTAATGTTTTAGATGCATGCAAGCTAAATAGGTGTTTTTTTGATGTATTTCACCATAATTAATGCACTTTTTGTATGAATACAGGGAAACCTTCCTCCAGATTATCAGATAACTCTAATTGATATTGGTCTGGTGCTGGAATACCTCATGGGTGGAGCTTACAGGAGCAATTACACCAGGAAAGCTTTTCGCAATCTCTACAATAATTTGTATGGGCTAAAAAGGGTATGCATGAGTGGAAGAAAATAAATGAAAATTGTGTGAATCACTTAAAATAATGCGTTTATTTATTTGTTGATAATTACCATCTTTTGTCTTCTATTTTCAGCCCAAAGCTCTAAAGCTTCTAGGAATGGAGGTGGGGCCATCTTCTCACAACACCAGTGTCAAAGAATCAATCAAACCAACACAGCACAATCATCTGAGATGTTATTTTGTTCTTTGATAGGATGATGAACCTAGAGCAAAAGGCAAGAAAAAGCCAAAAAAGAAAAAGGAAGAAGAGGTGGAAATTGATGTGGATGACCCTGAGGTCTGTCGATTCAAGTATCCCTTCCATGAGCTGATGCTGTGGGCAGTGCTAATGAAGCGCCAGAAAATGTCTCTATTCCTATGGCAACGTGGAGAAGAAGCTATGGCAAAGGCATTGGTGGCCTGTAAATTATTTAAGGCAATGGCCCATGAGTGCTCTGAGAGTGAACTCGTGGATGACATCTCCCAAGACCTGGAGAACAACTCTAAGTAAGTGATTTGAAGTTTAAATTGGTGTTACATAGCATCAGACTGTATCATCACACAAATGATCTTTATTTTCTTCCCACATAGAGAATTCGGTCAGCTGGCCTACGAGTTGTTGGACCAGTCATACAAGCATGATGAGCAGGTGGCCATGAAACTCCTGACATACGAACTGGTTAACTGGAGTAACTCCACCTGTCTGAAGCTTGCTGTGGCTGCAAAGCAAAGGGACTTCATTGCCCACACCTGCAGCCAGATGTTGCTCACAGACATGTGGATGGGTTGCTTACGCATTGGCAAAAACCCTGGCCTCAAGGTGGACATGCTGCCAGTTTTGATTTTTGGAATACGTAGTACAAATCCACTGCAAATTCTAACATGTGACCATCTCCTCACCTAGGTTATATTGGGTATTATTTTTCCTCCCCTGATTCTGCTGTTGGATTTCCGTCTTGGAGATGATGCGTCCTACCATGTGCCTGGAGGCGGGAAGGAGGAGGGAAGAGAAAAAGACGATGACACAAAATCCAGCAAGGTCTTAATTCTTGTTGATCTTAGATGAGTTGTTCCCACACATTCTATGAGACAATTACAATCAGTACTTGTCTGTCAGTTGAAGTAATTTGTTGTTATGGTTTAGGAGCCTGCTGATGCAACTTCCCGCAAAGGGGATGAAGAGGAGGGTAACACCAATGTGCGCAAAATCCCCATTGGCAAACGGTTCTTTGAGTTCTATGATGCACCTTTTACCAAATTTTGGTTCAACACTGTATGTTTTCTTCCGTTATAACAATAATGCCAAATGTGTAAAACTTCTGTTTGAATACCTTATTTGCATTTATGCTATAACAGATTTGCTATCTGGGCTATCTAATGTTGTACAATTACATAATCCTGGTGAAAATGGAGCGATGGCCATCTATACAAGAGTGGACCGTAATTGCATATATTCTTACCCTTGGCACTGAAAAAGTGAGACAGGTAAAAACCACATTATGGCCCTTTTGATAAAGTCAGACTGACACAGTTGAGGATTTCACTGGACTCTGTATGACCTGTCAATCTGTCAGATTCTGATGTCGGAGCCAGGGAAACTGAAACAGAAGATAAGTGTGTGGCTGGAAGAGTACTGGAACATCACAGATCTGGTTGCTATTTCCACTTTCCTCCTTGGGCTCATGCTTCGGCTGCAGCACGAGCCTTACATGGGCTATGGGAGGGTCATCTACTGTATTGACATTATTTTCTGGTACATCCGTGTTTTGGACATCTTTGGAGTCAACAAATACCTGGGGCCCTACGTGATGATGATAGGGAAGATGGTAAGAAATCATATGAGGAAGAAATACCATTACCAAAATGAGAAGAATTCAGCATAAATGAATTTTGTTTTGTCCCCACCCTTTTTTTTCTTAGATGATAGACATGATGTACTTTGTGGTGATCATGCTTGTGGTGCTTATGAGCTTTGGGGTGGCACGCCAAGCCATCCTTCACCCTGATGAGGAGCCAACCTGGCGCCTGGCTAGAAACATTTTCTACATGCCCTACTGGATGATCTATGGGGAGGTTTTTGCGGACTCGATAGACCGTAAGACTAGAATTCATAGTAAGATGCTGTTTCCTGATTCTGGGCAGATGATCAGAGTTAGATTTTTGTCTCTGTAACTTATACTACTTGTTGATACTCTGTCTCCCTCTACTGGCAAACAGACGAGCAAACGGACAATAGTCTTGCACTGGGAGATAATTTGCATAAATAGCTGTTATTTCATCTCCACGATTAAACGATCATCTGCCATCAAAAATATTGATCATATGTTGTGATTGGAAAATCGATTAAAAGGCAATATGAATGTTACAGGCTTACATGGACATCAGCTTGATAAGAAGTGACAGAAATCCAGTTTCAACTGATTTTAATTGTCTCTCTGTGTCTCTGCCTTACCACACTTTTCTCTGAAGTTTATGCAATGGAAATCAACCGTGAGTATTCCTCAAGACAACAATGTCTTTTAAATCAACCAAGACCTATGTTAAAGCTCTGAATGACTTTCCCGCAGCTCCTTGTGGTGAACATTTATATGATGAGGACGGGAAGAAATTGCCTCCTTGTATCCCTGGCGCCTGGCTGACACCTGCTATCATGGCCTGTTACCTTCTTGTTGCAAACATTCTTCTGGTCAACTTGCTCATTGCTGTCTTCAAGTAAATATATGCCCCAGAATGCCTCTGTTACCTTATGAGAAATGTCTAGCTAGAGAGTTAGATTGTTATTGTAGCATGTATTGTATAAAATGAAATTATAACGAGTCAGGACCATAGCATAACCTGCATATTGTAAAAGAGTAAAAAACCCCCAAAAACATATATATACAAAAATAGTACACACACATACGTAATGTACATTTCAATCATTGCACCACTGAAGATTTCAATACACTATGTGGCTAAATAAATCTACGCTGACAGTTACAATTTGTTTCCTGTCCCACAGCAACACCTTCTTTGAAGTCAAGTCCATTTCCAACCAGGTGTGGAAATTCCAGCGATATCAGCTGATCATGACTTTCCATGACCGCCCCATCTTGCCTCCACCTCTCATCATCCTCAGCCACCTCTATATCCTCATCAGCAGGATGTTTCGGCGGTGTGCCAGGAAGAAACAAGAGGGGGAACTAGATGAGAAGGACCGTGGCCTCAGTAAGTCACCTTTGCTAATCCTATTATATGCAAGGTAAACAATAGATATATATATTGGGCTATAATATCTGCAGTGTCATGTGATATCCATGTTATCTCACACTCCGTGGCTTTAAAATGATTATCGAATTATTTGTCATCAGTAGATGACAAACTCAATAGACTCCCTGATGTCATGTTGTGCTTTGTTTCGTCAAGAACTGAAACTGAATCCTGAGGAGCTCAAAAATCTGTATGAGTTTGAAGAACAGTGTGTGGAGGAATATTTCAGAGAAAAGGAGGATGAGCAGCAGTCCTCAAGTGATGAACGCATCAAAGTTACCTCGGAGAGGTGGGCTCCCATTTCAAGAGCAGTATGAAAATGAAAATTAAATGAAAATGAAAATGTTACTTCTACATACTACTTCTAGTTGGTACATTACTATAATTTTGCTGTGTATTCTATCGTATTTCATTTCTATAGTTATTTTCTTTTTATTCTTTTCGAGTTTTCAGTCTATTCTATTACCTGCTACAACTACCGTTCCCCACTGAGGCTCAGTAAAAGTATAACTTGTACTTACACCATTCTCTATCCATCTCATGATCTCGACAGAGTTGAGAACATGTTCATGCGTTTGGAGGAGGTGAATGAGAGGGAGAACACGATGAAGGCTTCCCTGCAGACAGTGGACTTGCGTCTCGCTCAACTGGAGGAGATCCACGGACGGATGGCAGTCGCTTTAGAAAAGCTTGCAGGTGTAGACAGATTGGAACTGACCAGAACCTACTCACGAAACTCCTCTGTGTGTGATCCTTCCTCGTTGATTCGCCAGGGCAGTATTAACAGCGCTGACGGTTACAGCCTTTACCGCTTCCACATGGACATGGAGGAATTTGCAGCAAAGCAGAAGGACACTGATGAGTCTGCTAAAAGTGTCAGTGAGAAACAGAAGGGTCAGTGGCAAGCTTCCAGTACCTGTGCTCTCAATGTCACAGAGGGGGGTCAGACCTTAGACATTGGTGGTCTGAGTAGAACAAGACCCAGTTCTTGTGTGGACATACTCATATCTCCTTGTGAACCAAAGTCTGTTTCTGCAGCCTCAAGCCAAGACACAATAACCAACAAGGGGACACAAGGCAACGCAATGCTACTGGACAGACAAACAGACAAGAACCGGCTAAAACCTTGTTCCCCACAGAAAAGGACAAAATCACTGAGAATCTATCCAGATACAGACCAACTCCCCTCTCATTTGACCAAGAGGAGAACCATGAGCACCATCATTGTTAGCCCCCCTGATGAGCCAGAGGAAACAACTAAACCCGTAAACAACCTACTGCCACAAACAACCTCCTCCTCTCCAAAGAGAACAAAGTCTTTGCGATATATTCCAACTGAAACTCCAAGTCAGACATCCCCGATAACTAAGAGGAGGGCAATGAGCAGTATCATTTTCAATCCACTGGAAGGAAATGAGGATGCAGCCGACTACAGGACACTTGTAGAACAGGTAACTGTAGCCCCTAATCAGTGGCCAGCAAACTTGGAGTACAAAGTGCACCCAACTGTTCTTGGTCACATTCCGAAAGTATCAATGGTAAAAACCATTGCAGAGCAATTTCAAACTTCCCCTGCAGGCACAGAGCTCAAAACAGACAAAAGTCTGATGCATCACATTCCTGTAGAAAGTCAGGGAACTCCTCATGCAACAGAACTGATGGAAGACCAGGCGAAGACAAAGGTGAAGAGAAACAAGTCAGACACTACTGAGTATCTGACGGTAGCCAATGCAAGGTACCTGCCGTCTCACAGATCAAATAGTTGGAATGTAAGTGAAAGGAAAGCAAAATGTGAGATGGTTAGACAAGAGGCAAAAACCTCCAGCAGTGAAAGGGACCTTGTTGAAGCCTGCAGGAGGGAAGCTCTTGGACAGGAGGAGTGTGGGAACATGGATGCAGTGAAGAGTGAGGAGGTTGCACAAAACAAATAGTTCATCATCAGTGCAAACTAGTGAGAAGCAGATTCACTTTCTTTAGTGTTATTTTAAAGTGGTTGAACATGTAGACAACCATTCACATATACAGCTTTCCCACGTCACCCTGTTCATATGTGGGAGAACCCACAGAAACTTTGTACAGATAACAGTCCATTGTGTTGCTATATGTCATATGTTCTTTCACACATTGTCTATAACATTTTTCTCTTCAAGTATACTGAATGTTCTTCAAGATGACACAGTCTACAGCTTTTGTGCAAATACTGACAAGCACACATGTATTAATTGCATCTCTCAAAAGACAAAGAAAACTTCACAGTCTCCCTTTGACACAGTAATCTGTATAAATTAAAGCTATACATTACATATTGCTGTAGCTGTGGCTCAGAAGGTTAAATGTGTCATCCAGTTATCGGAAGTTCCTAGTTTGAATCCTTGCTTCAGAGTCCATGTCGAAGTGTCCTTGAGCAAGACATTGAACCCTGAATTGCTCCTGATGTATCTATACATCGACTTCATCTGTGTGAGAGTGCATGGGTAAATAAGGCAGCACTGTGCCATGAAGGTAGAATATAGAAATGCAGCCATTTATATTTCACAATAAAACCCTAATGTACAAAAGTCTGATAATAAAGTAGGTTAAACAAATGTATATTTTGTCTGTCATTTCTGTTATTCCCTCATGGTGCAAATCATAAAACCAACAAACATATTATCTTTACATACTGTATTTCCTAGGGCTAGGCAGATATTACTTTAGATACAGGTTTGGAATTTCTAGGTCACATGTTTTGGAGTCTCAACCTCACAACACAGAAAAGCTGCTGGAAGAAGACGTTAATTAAAACGTTTGTTTGGCGCATCCGGGCAAGATAATTAAAAATGTAAAAAAAAATAAAAATGACAATGATTCTCCGAATTTAATAGAACATAAGTAGGTAATTAGACGTGTTTACTGTTTACTACAGTTATGAATTAAGAACAGGTATTTTTTAAAAAAAAAATGATTTAAAGACTAATGCAGAACTATCTACGGTTTAAATCGCGACTGAAAAAATAATTGAATAATTTGACATAGAGGTTTGTGGCCTGGATGTTATCTTCCCATAATGCTTTGCGGCGATGCTAGTTGCTACGCTAGTCGCTTGAAGTGGAAATTCGTCCGTCAGCAGGCTGCAGCTAAACGCACACAGGCAGCTGGACTCGGCACTCTTCCGGATTTCTCGCTTTGACAGGTAACAAGGGGTCTCCCTCCTCTCCATTTTGTTCACAAACAGATACTCTTCCAAAGTCGGACGTTGACGATAGCCGAGGTCTGGCCAAAGCAGTAAATGTATAGCTAGGTGATATCTGCCACGTAACGTTATTGCCTAAATGTTAACGCATCGTGGGCAACATTAACCAGACACAAACCTTCCGTACCACACGGACATTATTTCCAGACTATAACTAACGTTGACACTTATGTTAAACTCTCAAACCAGGATGAGGTGGTGTAGAAATGTCACTTCGGGTTGCTACTAGCTTAGGTGGCTCCTGCAATAATCCGTTACATTTGTTCGGAGAAACTGCAACATTAATGCCGTCGAGGGGTTAGATGGGTCAGTCAGCTGCGTTGTGGGTTATTTATCAAAGGGCAGTGTCCAACATTGAGTTGTCATTAAGCTCAAAGAAAGCTGCCTCCGCCGTAGTCGACTAAAAGTCATCCGAGTTAACCCTGAAGAAAGTGCGACCCCAAAGTCATTACGACGATGACATATTGAAGGCGTTTGATAGTTAATACTAGCGGTTGATGTGAGCCTCTAACGTTTGGTACCGGACTGGTGAATGGGCAATCAGAGGAAGTAGAAGTGTAACGTATTATCCTTGTGTAAGTAGCCCTAAGTGTCTAAGAAGTGAGCGGATTATGATAGTGTTGTTTGCAGTGAGGCAGAGGAAACTCGGACCCCTGATTTAACTCATCAGGACTCATTGTCGGTCATGTGGACCCCCATAGTGAAAACGTATCCTGAATACATATTGATGCATGTTCCATTGAATCAAAAAAAATCTGTCCTTACAGCAGAAGACCCCCTGATGTGATCTCATCTTTCATCAAGGACACACAGGCTGCCGCAGGAGATGCACAGTTGTTATGGCGGAATAAGATGAATGACATTATTCTCCTAATTCCTGGAGCTACTTTGGGTACAGCTGAGTATTGATCAAAACTCTGCAGGTCTGAGCCAAGCTGATCTTTTTTCCAAACCCATTTCTCCGCTGAATCCATACGGTTCTGTCACTGGAAGGTCAACTGTGCTAAAGAGGTCCGTGCTGGAGGATTAGTCGCTGCTGTGGGAGTGAGGAGTGGACCACAAGTGGCACACATCATGCTCCAGGGACACTGACATCCCTGTTTGAGCTCTTTTTGTGCAGTGTTTTTTTCTCCTTTTTTCTTCAATCCATTGATTTTCAATGGTTGAGCACAAGGGCTACTTTCAAGGACCCCATTGGTGGCTGTGGTTTGTCCAAAGCTGACAGACTGCGTGCCAGCTATTGCTGATTTAGTAGCTCTGATCGCTGCTGCCACTGCTGGAGCCCCTCTTGGTCTTCAGTATCATGAGTAGAGGCTGGGGGCAACACCGATGTGAAACTGAACCATTGGTATTGGAATAGCTGGTTATTTTGATTATTTCTTAAACGGCAACGCTGTTACTTTCCATTTCAAGGACAGATTTCAACCAAAAACACAACAGAAAACATCACAAACTGTTCATCATTAAAATCTGGAGGAGGACAGCTCCTGTAGAGGATGAAGCTGAGGAAACAATTGACAGTGTGTGGAGGGGCCATATTCTGTGTGGCTGTATTCTCACTTTATCTGATGTTGGATCGAGTCCAACATGACCCTGCAAGGCGACAGAATGGCGGGAACTTTCCACGGGTAAGAATAAATGCTTTATCCGCTTAATGCTTTTACATTTTCTATCTGATATTGGTTTACGACTTTGGTGTGTCGATTTGTTTTAGAGCCAAATTTCAGTACTTCAGAATCGGATAGAGCAGCTTGAGCAGCTCCTGGAGGAAAACCACCAAATCATCAGCCATATAAAGGACTCTGTGATGGAGCTCACAGACACTGGAGCTGTGTCTCCCAGTGGCCACCTGCCCTTCAGGAGTGCCAATGGTTCCTGGGTCCTACCTTTCGATGGTCACCCCACGTTCCTTGCTGTCAAGCCTCAGGATTGCCAATTTGCTGTTGGAGGCCACACGCGAGCAGACGTACAGGTGCATCTTCTACAAGTTTTTTTTAAGATGACAAATGGATCAATTGCAAAAAATAACCCAAATATCGCTGCTTCATTGCAATTAGTGGATGCTCACCTTAATTAAATGCTATGGCTTTGATTTTGTGTCCTTGCAGATGTTGGATGTTTACACCCTACTGAAGTTTGACAACCCTGATGGTGGTGTATGGAAGCAGGGCTTTGACATAACTTACGACTCTAATGAGTGGGACAATGAACCGCTGCAAGTATTCGTGGTTCCCCACTCCCACAATGACCCAGGTACTTGGCAAAACACATGCGTCCATAAACTCACAGGGAAACTCTGTTGTGTTCCACATCTCATAATAGCAGTTGTGTTGTGAGGTCTGTCCTGGTGTCTTGGGTGTTTGTGTGTGTGTGGTTGTGTAAGATACACATTTCCATTCTGTGATGGTACAACTGTGGTGCATATTTCCCTGTTTTGTCTGCTTCTTAGGCTGGGTCAAGACTTTTGACAAGTACTTCACAGACCAGACACAACATATTTTAAACAACATGGTGGTTAAGCTGGCTGAGGATCCACGCAGGAAGTTCATCTGGTCTGAGATTTCATTTTTCTCCAAGTGGTGGGAGACTGCCGGCACACACAAGCAGGAGGTGACGCGCAAGTGAGTCACAGCGCAGCAAAGTGCACAGTATTCCCCTTTTATGGCCCCAACAAAATGCAGGATCAACTTGATAGTTTTGTCACATCTCTTGGCCTTTAGTAAAACATTGTTGTACTGACAGATTTCTAAACATCTGGTTCACGAGGCTCTTGCTCTGTTTATCCTCACCTTTTGTCTTAATATTCCTGTTGAACAGACTGATCCTGGAAGGACAGCTCGAGATTGTGACTGGAGGCTGGGTGATGACGGATGAAGCCAATGCTCACTACTTTGCCATGATAGACCAACTCATTGAAGGACATCAGTGGCTGGAGAGAAATCTAGGTGCACTGTCTTCCTTAAAGCTAAATCAGTCTTCTCTGTGCCTGATGGTGACATCTTTCTGCACATAGTTTATCTAATATCTTCTGCACTACGTTACAGGTATCACTCCTCACAGTGGCTGGGCAGTTGACCCTTTTGGTCACAGTGCCACCATGCCCTATTTGCTGAAGAGGGCCAACCTAACCAGCATGCTCATCCAGAGGGTCCACTACTCAATAAAAAAGCATTTTGCTTTCACTCGCAGCCTGGAGTTTATGTGGCGGCAGGCCTGGGGTGAGTAGTGCCCTTCCAGCAATGTCATCTGATTCATGCTTTTCCCAAGTCTTTTTACAAACGAGTCCCTCTACTCATCGCCTTGAAAGTGAGGGACATTTGGAAGGACATCCAGTGCGTAATTGTTTCCTGCATTTATTGTAATTTTTAATATGAAGGGTTAATTACTTTCAATTTTAATCATCCTTGGTCATGTTTCCTGTGACTGAAAGTCACTTCTACAATGATGCCTATGGAGACATTTGAAATGGATGAGATACTTTTTTTTTTTTTTTTTAAGTTTTATTTGCTAACATTGTTATTTTGTTTGTTTGCCTACCTGATTTAAACCAATGCTGGACCAACTAGACTTACAATATAAGACAGATTTCATTTTGGACACAGTTGTTTTATATGGAAGATTAAATTAAATTAAAACAAAACGACAACCACATGATCTGTCCTTTTCTCCCCCCTCGTCTTAATGCATTACATTAAATTTGGATGGAGACTCAAATCTGTCCAGCCAACATTTTCAGAGGAATTATTTTCACAGATACTGGATCAAGCACAGACATCTTCTGCCACATGATGCCGTTCTACAGCTACGATGTGCCTCACACTTGTGGGCCGGACCCAAAGATCTGCTGCCAGTTTGACTTCAAGAGGCTACCAGGTGGTCGGATCAACTGTCCTTGGAAAGTGCCGCCGAAGGCTGTGGTCGAAGCAAACGTAGCAGAGAGGTGAGATGCTGTGGTTGACATTCTTTGAGAACGATGGTTGAAATGTCCAAATGATGACGGTAGTGTTTGCGCAAAGGAGTATCTAAAATTAAAATACGTCCCCTTGAGATAGTTGACACACTGCTTTCAACCACTCCTTTAATGTGCAAACGGATTTGAGGGGATCGCTAGCAAAGGATTTCAACAGATTTGTTTGTGCTGTTGCAACTCAGTTATCTGCACTGGTCCTCTGCAAATAAACTAAACCTGAGCTTGTGCCAAGGACAAACAGAACGACAGCATGAAGGGAGAAATGCAGTCACGTAACCCAGCTTTCAGGACCCTTCAGTACGTTTCAGGAGTGCATATATTAGTGGCTGAGTAAAACGTCTGCTACCTAGTATGATCCTGCTCTGTCCAAGGTCATAGTGATTTAGTAGAACGCTGGCATTAGACGCAGAGCAGTTTCGATGCCAGTAAGTGTGTTCTATTTATATTCTTTTTCGTCCCTCAGGGCACAACTACTCCTGGACCAATACCGGAAAAAGTCCAAACTTTACCGCAGCAAGGTGCTTCTTGTCCCTCTGGGAGATGACTTCCGCTATGACAAGGCTCTGGAGTGGGATCAGCAGTACATCAACTACCAGAAGCTTTTTGACTACATGAATTCTCATCCTGAGATGCATGTACAGGTTAATAAATCTTGTCAATGACTCTATCCAAACAGCTCAGTTCACATTCTCCATTATGCTGATTCCATAATAATGAGAGTCTGTGTGTGTCTGTCTCTGACTGCTCCTCCAGGCTCAGTTTGGGACGCTCACAGACTACTTCAATGCTCTATACAAAGCAAACAAGGTGACCCAGGGGTCCCGACCTGCAGACTACCCAGTGCTGAGTGGAGATTTCTTTGCCTATGCAGACCGGGAAGACCACTACTGGACTGGTTATTTCACCTCCCGGCCCTTTTATAAGAGCATGGACCGTGTGATAGAGTCACACCTCAGGTGGGGCAGTGTTATTGTGCTGTTTGTGTGAGTTCAAACCTGACACCTGACAAGCTGACTCTATACAAATGAAGTCTGATTTGACTGACAGTGGCTCTCCACATGTACCTCTAGTGAAACCTACACATGCTGTCTTGTACATTTCATTCATTCCTGCTGCTTTATCTCAAATTTAAACAAGACAATGGCAAGATTGTCAATAGGAAACAAGAGGGTGTATCTTGTGTTTTGTAACAAAGTTTTGTAAGAAACCTACTGAGTGTGAATGAAATATATCTATAATAGTTTGAGCTTTTATTGTTCCAGGGGTGCAGAAATCCTTTACAGCTTGGCTGTGGCAAATGCTCGACATGCAGGCATGGAAGGACGCTACCCAGTCTCTGATTATGCCCTGCTTGTCGACGCGAGGCGGTCAGTTGGCCTCTTTCAGCATCACGATGCCATCACTGGCACTGCAAAGGAGAATGTTGTCATTGACTATGGAACCAAGTAAGGATCTGATGGATTGTACTTAATTCTCTCTGCCTCAGCTGTGACACCTTTGTGAGTCAATGATTAATTTTCCCCCCTCCTTAGATTGCTCCGGTCACTCATTGGTTTGAAGAGGGTGATCATCAACGCGGCTCATTTCTTGGTTATGAAGAACAAAGAGTTTTATCGCTTCTACCAGACAGAGCCTTTCCTGGAGGCGGTAAGGAGCAACAAGGACGGACCCTCTGACATTGTCGAATAAACAAGCTGGAACGTCATTGATGTTTATGAATTAATTATTCAGAATGTGTTTGTGCTTTTCTTTTCCTTCTGCAGGATGACAGACGAGCTACTCAAGATTCTCTGCCTCAGCGCACTTTAATCGAGCTGGATCCAGCTGGACCAAGGTATAATCTGCATCCCCGGGATCTCATCTCGTCTTCCACCTCTTTCTCCGTTACACATCCTCAGTCCTCTGGTCTTGATTTGCTACCAGGTACCTGGTGCTGTTCAACCCCATTGAGCAGGAGCGACTTTGTGTGGTGACTGTGTTGGTCAACACGGTGAGGGTGAGGGTGCTCACTGAGGATGGTCAAACACTTCCGGTGCAGCTGAGTGCTCAGTGGAGCTCTGCAAGTCAAATGAATGCAGAAGTGTTTGAGGTAAGAACTGTGTCGAACTGAGTGCGTGCGTAAGCAACCTAGTGGAAATCAGAACATATAATGTATGGGGTGATAAATCTGAAATTATGTAATTATAATCATTAAAAAATAGGCTGTTCTTCTTTCAGTTCATTACTAGCGGTGTAAATCACCAGTTTCATGATACATACAATGATACCGACAATATGTATGTATTGTTTTGCTAAGATACTATATTTTCCGTATATTTCGATTTGATTTCATTCAGTGGTCTGCGATCCGGTTGCGTTGTATTTACGGTTGCGTACCTGGTTCAGAGGAACTGGCAGCATAGTGAAAGAGCTCTGGACAGGAGAAAATCAAACTGCCTCAGTGTGAATAATTTGAGCAACCAATTCCTCCAAAATGTGAGAGGGGCTTAGATGACATCTGAAAAGTGTCAGAGGGGTGGTAAAAAGTCAACTAAAGGACCAGTTGAAGATGATGAGAAGAAGCCTCCCTGTGGCTAGGAGAGCCAGTGAAATTCCTTTCTTGTAATGGAACCTTCTAATGTATTGGTTTTCTTGATGATTTTATCTGAATAATCCAGGGTTGATAAGCCCTCAGCTCATATCAAGATCAATGGTTATCTTTTTGATTCTTTTACTTTGAAACATGATTTTAGTTTGATTTATTTATAGAATAATGAGGTCGGTTGGTATGGTAGAATCATAACATAAAGGGTATTGGAATGTCAGGCGTTGACCACTAGGTGGCAGTGTTTGCTTTTTTTTTTGCCTGACTGAGCCTGATTCAGATAATTGAAGGCTATTTTGCCTGATTTCAGTATGTTTTCTGGATACAGAGTTAGCATTTTAAACACACATTTATTTGAATCAGATGACAATTGTGTTTAAATTAATCATGCAGCACTAATCGTGTTATTTACACGCCATTTTTACCCATCCCTAATCAGAAGGGCTTATCAAGTCTGCTTGATTTTTCACAGGCAACGTTCATGGTTCGTCTAGCGGCGCTGGGGCTCACTGTGTTCCATCTTTACGATGCTCCAGACTCGCCCATGACGTTCCGTTCTGACACTGTCCTCAAGCTGTCCGGACGGGGTTTCACAGCCAGGGCCTTGGACCCATTTCCTGTTCGTTCCCAGCCGGCAAATTCTCAAATCTTCTACATTAACAGCCAGTCTCTCACACTGGGCTTCTCTGGCACTACTGGCCTGCTGGAGGTTTGTCAGTTTTTTTTTTGTTTTCTTCTTTCATCATCACTAGCCAAATTGATGGAGTAACATTTTTTGATTAGAAAAAAAATATCAGTATATGTTTCTGTCTTTTTCTCCAGAGCATCAAACAAAAGGACGATCTTCAGGAAGTGAAGGTTCAGATGCAGTTTGTGGTCTACGGCACTCGGCCATCTAAAGACAAAAGTGGGGCTTATCTTTTCCTGCCTGATGGGAAAGCAAAGGTACTGTGAACTCTGTTTACCTCTGATATTGTGACATTTGTCCACGTCTTTGTATCACACTGGGGTTCTCTCGCCATCCTGTCTTTAGTTGAAGATTGGAGTGTCCACAGGATTCTATGGTTCTGTTCCGTTCATTCTTTTTTCATCTTACACTTTCAGCCCTACGTCCAGAAAGAGCCGCCTGTGGTGCGGGTAGTTGAAGGTCCTCTCTTCTCTGAGGTGGTGGCACACTACCAGCATTTCCAGCAGACCATTCGCATACACAATGTGCCAGGTACAAATGGTTTGTATGCACACGTTGCATGATAAAGCCTGATTCATGTTTCTGTGTCAAATGCACGGTGTACCTACAGCATAGTGTTGACGCAGTCGTTTGCAGGTATGGGTGTTTTTCTTTGATAACTTCAGAGGGACACAGGTGCAGAAATATGGACGCTCACAATGGCGTAGGACGCCAGATCACTGCAGAAGTATAAATCCAGCTTTACTTTCAAGTAACGTTACATCAAACGACACTCTACCAGTCGGCCCTAGTCGCCTCCCAAAATAGTAATAAGAAGTAGTAGAGTCTGACAGAACTCTGAAGGCCTCTAGCACATGATCATTTACCGTTCCTGTTCCTGACCGCAGTAACACACTCATCATCAGCAGTGTGTTTTTAAGATCACGGCTGCTTTTTCCAGGCGTGGAGGGCTTGTCCATCGACATCAGCACCATGGTTGACATCAGAGATCAGACCAATAAGGAGCTGGCTATGCGACTGGTCACCAACATCCAGAGTGAAGACGTCTTCTACACGGACCTCAATGGCTTCCAGGTCCGTCCCAGCCGGCTCACTCTTCTCCTGATGTCGTGCACAGAAACTAGCTGATGATTTTCCGTGTCGTACAGATACAGCCTCGTCGGTACCACACAAAGCTCCCCTTGCAGGCCAACTTCTATCCAATGCCCAGCCAGGCATACATCCAGGACAGCCATCACCGCCTCACGCTGCACACGGCTCAGTCTCTGGGCGTCAGCAGCCTGGAGAGTGGTCTGTATCTTTACTGAACTTTATTGATTTCTTTGCCATCCATGTTTTGGTGCCTCCAATGACATTTAGGTTTGGAATTTTTTTTTTTTTTTAATTTTGGAGATATTTGAAAGCCAAAAAATGTTGTCGGCTTGAAAACGCCTTTGTTGACTTCTCCTCTTCCCTCTCTACTTTTCAGGTCAGCTTGAAGTGATCATGGACCGGCGGCTAATGCAGGATGATAATCGTGGGCTGGGTCAAGGCCTGAAAGACAACAAGAAGACGGCCAACCGCTTCAGACTGCTGCTGGAGAGGAGATCGAAAGGCAGCAAGGTCAGTGGGAGGGGCCATTGACGCATTCTTCTCACAGTTGCTGTTTTTGCTCATTCTTGTTGCTCAGTAACACCTTTGTTCACATCAGTCTTTCAGTGCTCTTCACCGTACCACATGCCTTTCTTTACGTCCTCTCCTCATGCTAATTTTGTTTCTCCATCTCTTTTTTCCCCCATCCCATTACCTGCAGCATGGGGGCTTCTTTGCCAAACTCTCTTCTTTGTTTCATTCTTTCCTCTCCAAAATCTTGAGTGATGGAGTTCAAGAGGTAATGTTGCCTTGGCAACAGTGAGGATGTTTGCTAGCCTGCATTACCATCTGTGTTATAGAGTAGTTCCTCGTAGCCGTAGCCGATCCAGTCTAGCTTTTTTGGACAGCACCACTGATCTAAGGATTTAATCTGTCAGTAGGAGAATAGACTGGAGTTTCTGGCGTTTTATCCTTTTGTTGTCGTTTGGAAAACTGCACATGAAACAGCTGTGGCCTGTCAAGATCCTCCATCCAATAAAACAGTTTAAAGCAGTGTAGTGCTTCAAAGTTAGACAAATGCAGAGTAAATGGATTTGATCATTTCTACATGCAGTCAAAGTAGTAACTAATGGGGCTTTTCCACCACACCATTCCAGCTCGACTCGACTCTACCTGGATTTTTGGTCTTCCACTGGTGATCGTACCTGGTACTTTTTTCGTACCACCTCCATCGAGGTGCCAAGCAAACTGAGCTGGTACTAAACATGTGACGTCGTAGAGCGCCGGCCTCTGACTGGTCACTACAGAGAGACCGATCAGATCCCAAGCGCTTCGACACAGGAGTCTACCAGCAGTTTTACTGGGGATAGCAGTCACCGTCTGTTAATGAAGCACAGACTTTGTTGGTTTTTGTGAATTTAAAGAAAAGAAAAAGAAAATCGCTTTGGTTAGAACATTTGTTATAAGAGCTGGAGACTGCAACAAAGTTCCATGGCAAAGTTCTGTGACAAAAATCCACATGCAACTTTACCACCTCCTCCATGCTCTACATTGTCTGGAGTTTTATGTCATGGGGGCGCCCATGGAAAAGGGAAACGGAACTGAATTGTAACTGAAAAGAACCTGAATGGAACCAAAGCGAGTAGAACCGAGCCAAGGTGGAACTGTGTGGTGGAAAAGCGTCAGAAGTCACTCCAGATGTCTGTTTCATGGCTCTCTGCTGCCTTCCAGATCATGGACGGTGCTGCAACCAGTTTCCCCTCAATACTCAGTCACATGACCAATGCCAACCTGAACCATGAGGTGTTGACTCTACCGGTCCTGCCCAAAAGGCGAGGCATCCCTCCTCTGCAGACCTTCGCACCGCTGAAGTCCATCATTCCCTGTGATTTCCACCTGCTGAACCTCCGCAGCATCCAGAGCCAGGTAGAGACCGAAATACCTGCACGCACAGCTGACAAACAAAGGAATTCTGGTTTTGCTTTGAAACTCTGTGTGTGTGTGTGTGTGTGTGTGTGTGTGTGTGTGTGTGTCTGTGTGTGTGTGTGTGTGTGTGTGGCAGGAGGAAACGCACACATTGTTCCACCGGTGGGTTCTGCTGTGTGAACCTGGCAGGGGGGCACAAATAAACACACACACACACAGAGGAGGTATTACCATATGAAAACAAACGGACAATTAAGACGTGAGGAGTTTACTGGCTTGTGCTGCTGTGGCCTCTCTTCTGTCTCTCTCCCTTTCAGACTCTTTGTATTTAGCGTCGCCATTTGCAGGATGTTTTGTGTTTGTGCCAAATATCCAGTTGCCGCCTCAGGCTCGCCTCTCTCTTCTCTGGTGTCCACGGCTGTCAGAAATGTGTGTTTTTGTTTAGAACGCAGTGTGTTTACAGATGGGCATCTGTGTTTATGATTATGTCACTTAATCCTGCCACACACACACACACACACACACACGCTGTCGTGTTCATGCTCGCGTATTGTTTGAGGGATCACTGAGTGTTTCTTTGAAGTCCCTTGTCTGTGTGTTGTTGAGCCTCTGCCTGCATCTGTTCGTGGCCGTGTGTTTGTTTATAAGCATCTCTCAGAGCGTGTGTGTGTCTGTGTGTGTGAGAGAGAGAGAGTGTACACATACCATATCATCTCAGCGTGTGTCCCAGGGAGGCTTTGGTGTCAAGAAGTGACAACACGTGTGTGTGTGTGTGTGTGTGTGTGTGTGTGTCAGGGAAGGTGCTGGTTCCCACAGCTCAGATCTAATTCAGCTGTAACTCAATCTCCGTGTGAGTGCTGCTCCTCCAGTGCTCTCCTCTCCCCCTGGAGTGTGTATGTACGTATGTACTGTGTGTGTGTGTGTGTGTGTGTGCGTGTAAGACATTTCCCCTCTCAGACCCTTAGGATCAGTTTACTGTGTCAACCCCAGGAGCTTGACAGCAGCAACAGCCACGTACGTACACACACACATATTCAGACATTCACTATCAGCCATTCAGACATTGTTGGCTTCAATGCTTGTGTGTGTGTGTGTGTGTGTGTGTGTGTGTGTAAGTGATTATGTTGGAGTCACTAATCACTGGTTGAACATTTATTTGTGAAAGTTTTCCCCAAACATTTAAATAACTTCTCCCTTCTGAGGAATCAGGGATACAACTTACGACCAATATTTGCACACAGGTAACCATGGCAACGGCAATCACAACAAACCTTGTATGAATGAATCTAAACAGAATTCACAGATAAATTCCAAATGTAATAAAACAACTATTGTGAAACAATTCTGTGAATGAAAAGGCACATTTGTGATGTGTGTGTGTGTGTGTGTTGGTTAATTCAAACACCGGTTCCCCCTGACGTTTAATGTTCAAGGGTTCATACAGTCATCAGTGAGCATTGAGCTCTTTGTTATTGGTGTGTGTGTGTGTGTGTGTGTGTGCATGCGCACGCACTGTGTACTGAGTGAATAGCATGCGGTAGACCAGGCAGGAGGAATGCTAGTTAACGTGTGTGTGTGTGTGTGTGTGTGTGTGTTTTCTCAGCCCAGGAGGTTCTGATGCTGCTGTGTTACAGCTGAAGGTGTTGTTCCTATTCACAGCTGAACTATGTAAACGTTCGTATTTCTCCTTCATGGACTGTTCCAACCTACGGTTGTCTGTGTGCTTCCATATCAGCAGGATCAAATCAAAAATGAGACACCCATGAAACATGACCACTGAAGAACCCCTCGGCATGTCGGGGCCCAAACTCTGCAGAGAGCTCGGAGGAGGTATTTCTTTTTCAATGCTACATGTGTGTTTTTATCATTCAATACAAGCATTCCTGGCACAGAGGCTACAGCTCAAAACTAGTGTGTGTGTGTGTGTGTGTGTGTGTGTGTGTCACAATCATGACTTAACATGCTGTAATATCTGGCGAGAGAGGCGGCGTTACTGTGGCACCCAACAATGACCAGAGCCAAGATGTCTGCTTGATTGGTTTTTAAATGACCCACCCAGTCGACTTGTCCAGCCCCATAGGCTCCCGATTGTGTGTGTGTGTGTGTGTGTGTGTGAGTGAGTCACCGAGTATCCCCAGGGTCACCCAGCTCTCCATTCAGGTCAATGTTATCCTGCAGGGCACCGCTTCCTGCCACGGTGGTTCACGATGGCGCAGCAGCCATTCAACGCGCAGCAGATTACTGAGCAGAACAATCAAAGAAGTGGAACGCCGACAACGTGCACACGCGCGGCGTAGGTAAACAATCATGTGAAGCCTTTGGTTTTGCCCTTTTTCCTCTGAGTAACAACAGGAACATCAGAGTCTCCGTCAGACACACAAAAATGAGCACATATAGGGCGTCACCGTCACAGGAACTTTCCAATGGGAGCAAAACAAAAAAAATGGTGGAGCTCTGGGTCGAAACTCAACCGCAGGAACAAGTGACTAAGTCTGTTAAGTGTCCCACAACGCGTACACAACCATGTGAGGGATCATAGAACAGCAGCACGTAGATGCTGTACATATACATCCATTGAAGGATCGAACTCTGGCAGGAAAAGAACAAATGGGAAGAAACTGATGTTTCCTCTGGTTTCACAGCTGATGAGCTGTGTCCTTCCCAGGCTACGTTTGAGAAACGGATTGACTGACCACGGCGCCATGACGAACGCTCAGACGCTGCCTTTGAATGTTGCAGGCGAACACAGCAGATGTATCCCAAGATGTCACAGACTCCAGCAACCAAAGACCAAGGGACCTTTCACACTGGAAGGTTGGTCCAGGTTCCCACATGATCTACTGACATGCTGTCGTCTTATGTCTGCTGTGTATGTTAAAAAACAAAAAAGCTGAACTCAAAAAGCTTGTGGCGATCTTTGTAAAGAGACAGACGTGTTGGACTTGTACACTGAGCGGTTGCTGCACAACAGAAACATAAAGAAGCATCATGCAATCCGACAAAGGGTTTTTTCCACACACGAGTTAAAGAAAGCCAGAGAGACGATTCTTTCCTCGCAACATCTCACAATGTGATGACGGAATCGGTCTCTGTGAGCTGCACGTTGTTGTGGACCACTCTCACACTCAGTGTGTCAGCACACCAGACATGTACGCTGACAGGAGGAAGATTCATCTGGCGAAGCGTTGCGTTGAAGTCCCATTTAGTGGATTTTTTTTGTTGTTGTTGTTTTTTCTCCTTGGGAGTGACGGAGGCGAGAGCAAGCAGAACAATATTTGTGCGGAACACTGAGTCACACGTCCATAAGACGAGTTGTTATGAGTTGTTTCTCCTCTGAAGTCCCACAGGCTGCGTTCCCAGTTTCTGCCTCCCGCCAGCTGTCCGTGCACACACACACATACACACACACACTCACTCACTCCAAAGTAAGCATTAACACGTCTGCACATTTGCATACGCAGACTGATAGCGGCCAAGTACACGTGCACATGCATGTGCGCGCGAACGCGCACGCACAGATGCACGTTCAAGAGCTCCTGTTTTCCCACCGGATCGAGCTTGTGGGAAAATCTTTGCAGGTCAGTAATTGATTCCGCCCTGCCAGCTCCATTAGTACAGCGCAGTCACACACACACACACACAGATAAAGACTGCTGTTTTTCCAACACGACAGTATATTTATTGAATTTTACCAGTGTCCGCAGACGTGGTACTGTTTTTGTGCAGCTATGCACACGTCTCCAACGCATACTTGCATGTGTGCAGCCGTAAATATGATCTGATCGTACGGTTTGACGTGTCCCGGGACAATGAAAGTTGCACAATGCGAACACAAAAGTAGCTCCGGGTACATCTAACGCAAAACAGACACACACACACACACACAAACTCTCCCATGCAAACACATTAATTAGTGACATACACAAATGAAAAATACCACCAGGGCGCGCGCGCACACACACACACACTTGCCACTTTTTCTTATCGCCTCCGTTCCAACCCCTCCCTCTTACTATCACACAGCCCGAGGCTCTGCAGCACATTCGGCACTTCCTATCCCCGATGAACAGCCATTTGCTGTTCAGTTATCAATTAACATCGCCGCCATTATTACTGCGACTCGTCCACATCAAAGACGTCTCATTGGGGGGGGGGGCTTTCACTTGGGATAAAGATTTCATTTCTGATGTTTTCATGGACAAAGAAAGCAAACACCAAAGATAACTGTTTTCACTTTGACATGCGCCTCATTCCACAATGCTATTTGAAACATGTGACTTCCTTGAAGTGATAACTAACTTGACATGAAAGTGGAGCTGCAGACGAAGGTCTGATACTTCATGTTGTTCAGAGAAGAAAGTGGTTTATATTAAAACTAGAAACGTACCCGGCTGGAGCCAGGAGCCTGTTATTGTCTGCAGGAGTGAAACCATCACACTTGTCTGGATGCATTTGGGAAAGTGTTCGTAATACACCGTTTGTATTTCTTTTTTTTTGCCACAGATGTCGATGTGATATTTCACGAGAAATTAGTAACGACTCAAACGCAGTCCATTAATACGACATGTTGACCTTCCCAGATGTGTCTCTACACCGCTGAGGTCCACATTTACAACCACACTGGAAAAAATCGCCACACTTCACAAAGAAAGTGCTGATTTCGGCGAAAACAGACGTGGAAAACGATCGTTCAGACAAAGTTTGTCTGAAATATATCGTAATACTGAACGTTCTGCTCTGATGTGTCTCTCGCTCAAGGGCTGTTGTGCAGAACTCACTTCGGACCGGTCAGTTGTCCAGGAAATGTTTAAACGTCCATCTGACAGCGCATGTGAGAGCGTAACCCCCCCCTCACCCCCGATGGGACCGGGGACACTCCTACAGCAGTTGTTTATGATCCAGTTATGAAAAAAAGAAGCCGGATAGTTCAGTTGAAATATCTAAAATACATTGTACTAGTTCTCACAGGATGAAAATACACTAATATCAGAGGAAGAAAAACACACAAATACCAACATATATTTGTTCCCTTTGTTGTAATGACAAAGATTAACGCTCAACTCAACCGTTGATGGACAGAGGCGTGTGTGTGTGTGTGTGTGTGTGTGTGTGTGTGTGTGTGTGTGTGTGTGTGTGTGTGTGTGGTCAGTGGTCAGTCTACAACATGCATGTGCTGCGTGCCCGTAGGAGGAGAAGGATCCCGTGAGTGACGACTGACAAGAACTCACACGTCAACAGGAAGTATT
>CAAKHB010008660.1:0-18813 GCA_901007665.1 Aeoliscus strigatus
CTCACACACACACACACACACACACACACACACACACACACACACACACACACACACACACACACACACACACACACACACACACACACACACACACACACACACACTAAACATGGCTGCACCAGCATCGGCGCTAACGTGACCTTATTAATCAGATCAGGTATCACCCAGCCTGACTGACCCACTTTCAGTCTTTTCATTCAGCGTTCCCGAGGAGAATTAATGCAGTGGGAGCAGTGCCACGGTGACCTTTGACCTCATGCCAATTCACATTGTGAATTCTGGAATAAACAGTATCATATCAATCTCCAGCAATTACACCAGTTCAGTGCGGTGAAGATGGTGGTTACGGGTTGAAACGATTTTTAACAAATGTCTGACAATCTCTCACACTCCCACTTATGATTTCATCAAAGTTAATGTTTTCTTCTCACACATTTACATGCAAATGAACAAAACGGACAAATGCCATTTGAGTGGGTTTGAGGGTCCCGGTCATGTGAATATCCACCTGTCCCACTCCAGGCTGACCTCTACCGACTCAAACAAAGTCAGAGGTTTTTAACCGCAAACATCTTGGTTCATTGAAGCCACGTCCACACGGAGACGGAAGCAGAACGGTTTCAAAAATCGACGTGTTCCCTACACATGGAATCACAATTACACCAGAAATTACAATGAATCTGCTGTAGTACATCCTCCAGGCCTATAGGTGGCGCTTTAACGACGCCTCAGAAATACTCCCATCACAGAGAAGACGACATGGAGCAGAGGATGGAAACAAACAGGACAAAGAAGATGAACAGAACCAGGAGACAAACAGACACATTCAAGACAACATTCAACACGGTGAGACGCCATTGTTGCTATGACATCATCATGTAAGTAGGACACATGACAGGTCCAGATGATAAAAAGTGTAACTGATCACCTGAACTCGTCTCCATGTGGACGTGACCTCAAAAGTGTGAATGTCTCAGAGACAAAGTCTGACGACGTCAAAGCCCTTTGTCTGTGGTCACGTCAGGTGGGAGTGGTTTCTACGTGGGTTGACCGTTAAATGACTTACGTCATCCTTCATGGGCTCTTTGGGGGGGTTGAACTCTTCGTGGTAGGAGCGGCCACTTGGCTGATGAATTAATCTGCGAGGATGTGGAGGAGAGGACAAGGACAGAGGAGACATCAGGAGGAGGACGGAGGAGGGTTAAACTGCCTCAGTGAGTCACTAACTACTTCACTGTCCTTTTCACATCAGACTCACTGTCGCACTCAAACACAGCAAACTGCAGCTCAGAGAGAGACAGGCCAGACACAGGTCTGTGTTACCAAACAGGTAGAAAAGGTTTCTATGACGACAGCCTGGGGGGGGGATCGAGTCAACTCCGACACACACACACACACACAATGGATCTAGAACCTCGATGCTATGAGGCAACAGCGTCTGCCACCACGTCCACACGGGTCCCAGCGTGAATCAACGTGTGTGTGTTTCTTCCGTGTGTCCCCAACCGAGACGATGACGTCATAGCACCACCTCTCCTTAGCTTCGTGCTACTTGGCTAACAACAACAACGGAGTCTCACCGTGTTGAACGTGATGTGTGTGTGATGTGTAGACGCACATGTTCCTGGAGACGATTCCGTGTGGATGGAAAACGTTTTAAAACTGTTCTGGTTCCGTGTGGACGTGGCCTAAGACTCGTCTGTCCCCGAGTCCATCTACCTGTACAGGTGGATTTCACCATCTGTCTCTCACCTGCCGCAGATCCTACGGACCAACAGAGAATCATCGACCTCAAACTCAATGACAGAGTCCAGCTTCTCGTGCCTCTTGTCCAACAGGCCGTCCAGCTGGCAGACAGGGAAAAAATCAAACATTAAACAAACGCACTGCTCTGCTATTTATTCTTTTCAGAATGTGACTGAATCTGATGTGAACATCAGCTGAATGAGTACAAAGTGAAGCTTCAAGAAAGACGCGGGTTCCCCGGGAACAGGTGCACAAAGACCTAGAAGAAGCGGAGCCCTCACCATCTCTGCTTGTTTGACTGTCCGAGGGAACCCATCCAACAGGAAGCCGTTTCTGCACGGAGGCGTGTCCAGGTTCTTCTCGATGAGCTCCACGACCATCTCATCGCTAACCTGGAAGGAATCAAACCCTCTATTTCGTCCAGGAGCTGACAACTTCAGGAGACGTGAGGAGACATTCAGGGTATTTATATGCTATAATTAACATTAACAGTGCTAAGATGCAGAATGGAGACACCAGTTCCAATTTGTTCTGTTTGATGCGTTCCTATTCCCATATTTCAGCCTGAATGTTCATCCACCCAATCACTGGAAATGGCTGTTATACGTGCGTACATACCCCCTCCGGTCACTAAATGACACTTTGACCTGACAAATGCAGTCATTACTTGAAGAAATGTCAGTGTGCACCAAATTCTGCACAGAATGTTCATTCCACAGCAAAGCACTCCAGTGTGATTTGATGACATAACCTTCACATATGAAAGGTCGGGTTGAGGAGGAACAGATCACTATTTCAAGGTTAGCAGGTGCAATCTCAGCTAATTGATTTTGTTTCAACCAGAGATCTGTCGTCACTCATCAGTCGCTATCGTTCCGTTTATGTCCGGCGCATGCTGGGATTGTTGCATTTAACATCAGTTGGTGAGTATGAAGGACTAAACACGATGACGACTGTTAGACATGTTACCAGTTTGCCAGCGTCCATCGTCTCCTTCAGCCTCTTGCCCAGCTCGGAACCCGACGCCACCATGGCGCGCAGCATGTCGCCAGTGGCCAGGTGGCAGACGCAGTAACGCTCTGCGAGCCGAGGAGCCTGCAGGGGGAGACAAAGCATAGATGTGAAAAAGATGCAGCGTTGAGAAGCTGCTCCGGAGCGTTGGCATACAGCTTCATGGGATCTCAGTTCTTGCCACCACAGAGACACCATATCTACAGGTGACAAAGCAGCAAGAGCATTCACGTCTTTGAAAGTCGCTTCCTAAACAAGAGTCAACAATATTCTGAGCAGACAGTCACACTGCCGGACGTGACGGCGCCTGACGCCTGGCAGGAAGTCCGCAGACAGACCTGGTAGTGTCAACACTGCTCGTCTCCTGTTGTGTAAAGGAGGAAAAGGTCATTTATCCTCCACACACCAAACATTCCAGAAAGATTCACATCCAAAATTAATGTGGTTTTAAGTTACAGTACTTACTTTAGTATTATAAGTGCAAGAGAAGGTTGATGAGAAAGAGAACATACTTTAAATTTAAATTTAAATCAACTCAAATTTATAACTGACACCAGCAATTATACAAATGAAATCTTTGGCAGTTTGATTTATTCAAAAGCATTTTGTGACGTTGGCATGTGATATTTACTGTATAACCTGTAAAAATGGAACAGGTGACATTTTGTTCCGTTTGCTGTAGTTAAGACAAATAAAAAACACATGTCAGGCAACTGACATTGAATCTAAAAGTACGAAACTATGTTGGTGTCCCTGCTCTTTCAAATGTCGTTTAATTATTCACCTCGCTAACTCGTCCGCCAAAGCTCGTTCAAACAGGTAAAACCAGGTAAATTAGCATTAGCTTGCGGCTAAGTTGCACCAGCGACCATGCGCTGCTTATCACTAAGCTAGCAGCTACCGGCTAGCGGCTGATCACCTGAGTTCCTTTGCCGGCTCCGGGAGGACCGAGCAGGATGGCCCGGATCCCCTCCTGTACGTCGGCTACTGCCTCTTTCAGCTGCGCAATCGGAGCCATTTCTTCACCAGGAAAGAAACTCTAGCAGTCTGTCAGCGTCGACCAGCTGACAGTTCAGCCAAGTTGGCCAAGAGAGGACGTGACTCCGCCTCCTCTTTGCCCTGAGCGCTGAGACCCCGCCTCCCGCGCGAGATACGAACGGCCAATTGGCTGTTGGAGTTGTCAGTTAATGATTGTAACTGCTGATTGGCTGACAGTGTTAATACTTCGTTTTGTAATATCCGATGAAGGATAAGAAAGTTACAACTTCAGCATTGGTGAATATTTGTCTGTTTTCAAGTGTTTACAAGTGAAACAACTATATTTTCTGTAAATTATCAGCCAGTTTACAAAATGTCCTTTGTTCCCAAAATGTTCTTTGTACTGTTTTATTATCATTTTTTTATTAATCGGTGTTGTTTCTTTTGTATGGATCTTTAGTCTGGAAAACAGAATATCTGGAATAATAAAATGTACATTTCATATTTGTATAATAATAGTTCAAGCTGACAAACCCTTCACTATGTAACATCAGTTCGAAGCACAGACTGTCTCTTATACTAAATACGTCCAAAACGGAGTCTCCTGCTCCTCTCATAGACAGCACTCAACATAAATCAAATACCCACCTCATGATGTGTACCTGCAAAAATACAACGAAAATCTACATACATGTATTTCTATGAAACTGTGGAAAAATGGAAACAGAATTGAGAGTTGGTCACTTCCTCTTCTGACTCACACAAGGAAGATGTTTTTTACAAGAACGATGTGAAACCTTAATGAAGGTCACACCGTGAAAAATGTGTGCGGCAGAGACGCTTTATTCTGATGTTGTTTTCTCCCGAAAGAGAGGAAACGCACACGGTGAGTACGTGAATACGTTTGTCGACGCTCAGCGTGTCTGGAGGTCACTCCTGAGAACTGAAGAACACTGGGAAAGATGCTGCTCTCTGTGTTTTAGAAACCGCTTCCTCGTCGGCCGAAACAACGTATTCTGACGTGAAGATCCTGACGACGCAGCAAATCTCAGAGGTGATCGGTGGGTGAACAAAATGACCCTTTACACCATCGCGTGCTGTGTGTCGTACGTTAACGTTCCGTCTGACATGTTCAGTCTGCGTGCGTCTGATCCTCCAGCAGGTTCCCAACCGGTGGCGTCACATGGCAGGTCAAAGGTCAAGGCGGAGAGGGCGGCCCTGGTGGCTCTCGCCGGGATCCTGGCGGCTGTGGTCGTCGCTCTTTGCTACGTGTGTGAGTCTGTGTGACGACCGTGGAACAGACAGCCGCCGTAAGGACGTGAAGTAAAATGAATGATCTGTCGACAGCTTACGACAACGTCCAAACCAAGACGAGTCTGCAGAGACTGAGGGAGGAGTGTGACGCCGGGACGTCGAGGCAGTCAGGTGTCTGTGTGTGTGAGTGTGTGAGTGTGTGTGTGTGTGTGTGTGTGTGATGACGAACCTCAGTCCACATCTGTTTGTCTCAAACATCTGGGCCAGTCTGTACGCGGGTCGTGTCGGCCCCACTAACTTTTAAGGTACATTTCAAGGAAATACAGACAGGCGCATTTCAATAAACTAGAATATCATCGAAGGTTGATTTTTTTTTTCAGTAAATCAATTCAAAATGTGAAAGTTGTTTTCAAAGATTCCTCACAAAGAGACGGATAGAAGTGTGTATTTCTCTGAGATACCGAGTTTTTGATTTTTTTGTAGTAGTTATAACTCTATAAATGAATATGATCTATATGAATATGATGTAAACACTTGAAATCTACTGGCCTGTGTGTGAGGATTCTATATATGAAGATGTGTGATGAAAAAAAAAGGTCCAAGAGACCTTTGATGCAGGGGTATCAGTTTGGTTTGGATGGTGGTGGGTACAGAGACGCCCCCATTCAGTATACGTTACTACTAGGAATTATAGTAAAAGCGTCAATCATCTCAGAGTGTCCCTCAGAAACTCTCATGAGGAATTCCAAAGTAAAAACCATCTCGAATGTCCCATTCTGACTTCAACTCATCAAAATGGATTTATACACAGGACTTTTTCTGTGCTTCAGTGATGTTCTCATTCATCGACATGCACCTGTAAAAAACCAACCAGGACGCCGTCGGCTGACAGACGAGTGACTCGTCTTCTTTCCCTTCAGTCTGTCTGCAGTGTGACCCACTGTGGGAGTTCCACCAAGACAACTGTTACCTTTTCTCCATCACCAAACTGTCCTGGGATCACAGTCGGTCTCTGTGTCAAAAACAAGGAGGAGACCTGGTGAAGATCGACAGCAGGGAGGAGCAGGTAGAACACGCTGTCTTCAGCTGTCACGTCTTCAGCTCACCGAGACGTTCGTTCCTCCTCAGATCTTTCTGGAGAAGAGACTGAGAGACGCGATGGTCTTTCCTGAGGACAAGTTCTGGATAGGACTGACGGACAAGGAGGATGAAGGGGAGTGGCTGTGGGTGGACGGCTCACCTCTGAACACGAGGTTGGTTCTTCAGCTTCAGACCTCTGTCTCCTTCCAGCGTGGCCACTGACAAGCCTCCTGGTTTACACCTCCTAGTCTGTCATTTTGGAGCGGAATCGAGCCGGACGACTGGAGAAACGAGGACTGCGTGAGGATGGGGGAGAAAGACGGAGCCGCAGACCTCAGGTGCTGGTTCGACAGATCCTGTGAAGAATCTCACAAAAGAATCTGTGAGAAACCAGCTTCTGTGTGTAGCTGAAACAAATCAAGAGGAAGAAGATACTCACAAAACTGATGTTTGTCTGTGACGTCAGCGTCTCGGCGCAAAATTTAACTCTCATTGGCCAGGAGAGGGCAGCACGTCCACGACATTTGTCAACATGAACTGACGTTTGCACCAAATAAAAAATACAAAATAAATCTCAACCTTCTGTTTTTGCTGTCACCAGTTATTCTCACTTTCATTCAGTTTGAATTCAACTGTTGGGAAAAAGCACCCAATCAATAAATAATTCAGTTGTTAAGTTGTTGTTCATTGTTCATCGTCCTTTCTACAGGAAGTGGTAGACACGCACACACACAGGACAGTGTTGATGCTGACATTTCTTTACAATCAGCAAATCAGCAGGAACCACTCAGGTGAGTTTTCAGACACTTGAAGACTGATTCATCTAAACCTTCATTTTCTGCTGCCAAAATGTTTATTTTTTTTAAAGTAATTAATAGTCGGTAAGAGACTAAATCCACTGAAATAAAAATCTAAAAATCACTATTAGTTTGACTTTATGTCAAAAAATAGTCAAAATGGGGAGCTGGGATGGAGCAACAGCTCCCTGCGATTGTTGGAAAAAAACAATATTTCAGTCAATTTTTGTTTTAAATGATTGAATCTTGAAATATTTTTTCAGTACACCTTAACATATTGGGAAATGTACTTTTTTAAAGCTGTTTTTTAATCATTAATCAGTGGATTTAATGTCTCATGTCTCCTCTGAGTCTTTAGATTTTTAGATTTCTCTTTTTGCTCTGTGACAGTTGGTCAACACTGACCACTTCAGGTCGATGCAGCTTCACAGTGATTTCCTTCTCACTATCTAAAAAACCTCTGTGTGCAGGAGGCCGTCACGTCGTACAGCGAGCTGTTTCCTGCCGATATCTCGTGGTGAACGTGGTTGTGACCCTCAGCGCTGCCAGGTGTGAGAAAGGCATTAAAAAAAGCACAGACAGCGAGCGAAGCAGGTCAGTGGCGGTTTGTCGGTGGCGTAAGTAGCACAGAGAGACACGTTTGCCCTCCTTACATGTGAGTGACCCTCGGTGGAACAAACTGCTTGAGAAAAAAAACAATCACAGAGCTGTGGAGGATCTGAGACAATTACATGTCCAAAGACTCAACAAGAACTGTTTTTACAAAATAACAAGAAAACCACTGTGGAGAGAAAATACTACAATCACCTTTATTTCCTATTATTCTTTACATATGGTTCTAGTTCATTCAAGTCCTAATGTGTTCATTACAACGCTTTCTTTCAGACTGGAGTTTGATTCCGACCGACTGGTTCACCGTCATCGGACAGGTGAAACAGCACCAGCCAATGTCACGCAGAAGGTCAAAGGTCATGTCAGAGCGAGTGGCCCTGCTGGTTCTCGGCGCTCTGTTGGCAGCAGCTGTTGTCGTTATTTTACGCCTCTGTGAGTCCGACACTTTTCTCATCACATTCATCTCGTTGACGTCGTGGATACAAAGAACCAAGCTGCTTGTTGTTGTTTTTTATTTTCATTACTTATTGTCTCCACTGATTGGGTTTTGTACGTGACAGTGTCGTCTACAAACTGACACTTTTTTTTTTAACCAGCCATTGAACACATGTGGTCAAAAGAAACGCTCCAAACGCTGAGAGACGAGAACCAAGTCATTCGCAAAAACCTCACATGTGAGTTGAACTTCGTCACATCTGTTTCACGTTTGAATTCACCAGGTCAGCATGTTTGTTCTTTTTTGGAAATGCTGACGACTCATGTTTGTTCAGGCTCCAGAGTTGTGCCCCATCATGAAGCAGAAATGAGTAAGTTGTTCATCTGGGTGATGATTTAGTGCACGCTCCTTCCTTCCCACCTGACTTCTGGTTGGATCTTTTTTTTTTTTTTTTTTAAAGGCTGGGAGTCTCATGGAGGAAAGTGTTATCACTTCTCCAATGGCCGTGCTACGTGGGAGGAGAGCAGATGTTTGTGTCAACACGGAGGAGGAGACCTGGTGAAGGTCGACAGCCCTGAGGAGCAGGTACCATGGCTTCCTCTGTTCCTAATTTAATGGAGTTGGAGGTTGTCTTGTGTTCTGTGTGTGTATGGAACCCAGGGGGCGTTCCTTTAACCAGATGAGCCCGAGGATCCCCTGATTGTCCTTCAACCACAGGAGCAAATGAAACAAGGCACTAATCAAAAGACCACAGCAACGTTTCACATCAAATTAAACCTGAGCTACAAGGATACATCGGTCAACAAACACCAACAATGAATGAATTATCCAAATCTAGTCCATCCACTCCCATTTCTGCCGCCACCACTGAGGAACTTTATATAAAACTCACAAACAAACAACCCCTGAAACGACAGCAGACAGTCCACAGATTCCAGACAGATCCATCAGAGCATCTGAAGAAAGAACCCAAAGAACAGACAAAAGACAAATGACTTGGTCCAACTACAGTTGTCAAATGTCTCCTTCCTCATTTTATTTTAATTATTCAAACAGACCTAATGGCAGCAGAGACTGACTTATTTATTCATTTATCATGGGTTTGACGTTTTCAAGCAGAAGCCTGAAAAATAGCTTTGGGCTAAAAAAGGGTTAATAAATCCAAACGTCCCACTCAGAGCTTCCTGGAGGACCGACTGACGAAACTAATGAAATATCCTGACGACAAGTTCTGGATCGGCCTGAGCGACTCAGAGGAAGAAGGCCAATGGGTTTGGGTGGACGACACGCCGCTGACCCCCAGGTTTCATCAAAGACCCCGCTCACGTTCCTTCAGTCAGGTTTACCTTCTCATTCCGTTATCTCCTCCTGCTTAGTTTGTCCTTCTGGCACCGAGGTGAACCGGACGACTGGAGAATGGAGAATGTAGACGGGGAGGACTGCGTGAGGATGGGCGAGAAAAACACACGGTTACACAACTGGTACGACCGATTCTGTGAGACGCAACAAAGACACATCTGTGAGAAAGACGTGGAAAGGAAAGGCTGGACGTGTGACTGAACGTCTCACGGGTCCCGTACTTGTCTTTGTCTGGGGTGTATTTTCATATTTCTGTCAACTCGATGAAGTGGTTTTCAATAAAACTTCACGGAATCCTTCACGCTGCACTGAAACATACTAGTTTACATGTCTGTGATGTCAAATGTACTTTCTGGGTTTCCTGTAGGCAAATACATAAATCAGCATCAAGCTACAGTGGCTTTAGAAATTTTGATTCAAAAAACATATACTTAAAAAAATCAACGCTGCATGCAACACAAAAAACGACGTGTTCTGACAACTGAGGATGAAAGGATGAATGAAAGGCCAACTGTTCTCCTTCAAAATGGATTACAAAAAGGATCATGATGACCATGAGTTGGATGAAGAAAAAAACAAAACAACAGTTATTAAGGTCTCAGCTACCGCGGGTCCACGTTGGACAGGAAATGGCAGCGAGGGGCGTGGTGAACGCTGGGTATAAGAGCGGTGCTGATGCTGTGCAGGAAGAGTCTAAGTCAAAAGGTGTCTCACATGTTTGATTGCACCTTTACTGTGAAAAAAACGCAGTCAACTGTTGAGAATAAATCAGCCATTTGCTTGCGAGTTCCAGAGACTGAATTAGGCCGATGGCGAAGCTTCGTCTGGGTCACGTCGAAGGTAAGTGCTTCCTCCAGAAAACAAACTACAGACGTAGAGGAAATGAAGTGACTCGTCAGAAATAACAAAAAGGCTGCTGTCTACATTTAAAATATATCACGAAGCACAAGGATCCATGGAAGACTAACAGACATTAATCAGGAGATAAATACTCTGATAAAATGTGAACGTGAATATCGTCAGAAAGTCACATTTTTTTAATGTTTCTGATCATTTTTTTTATTCTAGATAAAGAGGTGATGCTGTAAAACAGATCAGACAACATTTTAACACTAATATTTTAATTTGACAAAAAAATGGAGAATTCCTCCAACTATGAGCAGGATGAGTGATTAATACACATTAAGTACTGACTGAAGTACTGACTGTGAAATACGTGTTTTATTTGTGCCAAGAAACCAATGAAATGATAAAACCTCCGGAACGTTTTCAGTGAGCACTAATTCCATGAATCTGACATAATTCCATCATAGAGATGAAGGTACACTCTGGAAGCCACGGAATGTTTGCCCAGAAAATCACATTGAGGGTTTTATTTCTCTGTGCAAACGTCACACCACAATCTGAATTCCACCCGATATCGTCGTCCTCCATTCACTGATCTCCTCTGATCAATTCACTGAACATCAAACACGACTTGGTCTCTAACAGCAAAACACATAATAACAAACACATTGAAACACTTGCAGAAACCTCCCTGGCGGAGGTGACTGTCAAACACAACGTTGAAACTATCTGAACCAATGTGTGCAGACGCTCACCTCCGTGTGATGGTCTGGTGGTTGACACACGAGCACACGGTCGCCTGCTTCGAACACAGACATGGCGGCTGACGTGAGCAGCTCATCCATCAGGGCGTGTTCAGGACGTGCTGCTGGTTTGAATGGACTTTTTTTTCTTTTTGTCCTCAACAGATGAAGCTCCAGCCTGTCAACAAGGAGCATTACCCCATGGGAGGTCAAAGGTCCCAGCGGCCCTGCTGGTGCTGGTTCTGCTGCTCGCTGCCGCCACCGCCATTTTCCGTCTCTGTGAGTTTGTTTGAAAAACATTTGTTTCAGCGTGTTTGCAGACCAGATATCAAACGACGGGCTCAGCAGAAATACATTCACGCAAGCATACTTTGAAGTACCGTAATCATGCGACAATCAAAAAATGTGGAACGGTTCCGGAAAGCTGACAAGTGTCACTTGGATCCTCTGCCTGGGGTGAAGAAGGAGTGAGGAGACTGGGAAAACGTCCATCGGTTCCTGGAAGGGGAAAAGTTGCCGTCATTACGGTAATGACTGGCCGGCTTCCGGCAGCAGAGCGAATGGGATTACCGTAATGACAGGAACTGACGGACGGGATTTCAGGATGGGATATTGTTCACACAAATTTCCTGTTGCATGACTTGTGTTTTCTTTGAACCAGCGATTGAAATTACGCGTCTTCAGAAGAATCTGCAAACACACAGAGCTGAGAATGAATCTGGAACATCAGGTAAGTTCGCTCCAGCGTCAGTTCGTCAGGGAAACGTTCCATCCCTGTTAGCCAACTTCATGACCTTGTTTCTTTAAAGTTGAGTTCCCACAAACCACAGACAGCTCATGTTTCTTTTATTTATTGAAATGAGAAAGAACCACGTGAATAACCTCCAAACCAACAGGGGGCAACATTTCAAGGGGTCTGTTCACAACTGTCGTTAGCGCTGAGCAACAACTGCCTGAGCACGGGTTCTCTGGCGACTCGGACCGCGTCACCGTCTCACTGCCTGCTGACGCTCACAATGGCAGGCGTGTGTGTGAGTGTGACACACGCACAGGAAGTTCCTAAAAACCACAGACTTTTGAAACTAAAACCTCAAGACGACATATATGTGGAACAACACGACAATTGTAATCTTTTACTTCCTGAAGATTAACACGATGGTCCATGTCTGTTCAGCTTCAAGAGCAAAAAAACCCCAATGGTTGTGTCACTGTGTGATCACGTAGGAGTTAATACCACACACAGCAAATTCAAATTCAGTTCAACGAACACAACAACTCTTGGGAGGAATATTTGCTTATTTTTTACCACAATGTCTAATTTCTAGTCATGAAATCCCTTCACTTAAAATAAGACACATCACCTGAAAAAGTAACTTTTCTTCTTCACACGTTTCAAGCAAATTTTCTCTTAAAAAAAACATAAAAATCTGCCAGTGGGGTGAGTTTTTTTTTCTTATTACAAGCTAAAAAATCTCCCCCTAGCAGATTTCTCTACGTTTTAAGTGAAAATGTGCCTGAAACAAGTGAGGATTTTTCAGGTGATGTGTCTTATTTTTATGACTAGAAATGAGACGTTTTGATTAGAAACAAGACAAATATTCTCAGTAAGAATTGTTGTGGGCCCAGGAAGCGGCCCAGATCTGTCCAGTGTCTGACTCACCGCCACCTCTGGAGGCAAAGTGGTACAACAATACTCAAGCGCACCGGCACCTTGGAGTTTCAGAAACTGACAAACCTCCCTCGTTGTTGTCCAACAGAAAGTCCGTCAGGAGTGGGACCACACAAGAACGTTTCAGTTTGGTGCCAGGAAAACCGCAAGATGCTTCCAGGTGAGTGATGAATTTCGCGGCCACATTAAGCCTGGCGACATTTCTTCCATCTGAAGGTGTGTGTCTGCGTGTGAGAGAAGAATGGGAGCTTCATGGAGAAAGCTGCTACCTGTTCTCCCGCAGTCGTCTGTCGTGGGACAAGAGCCGGGGCTCCTGTCTGTACTCGGGAGGAGACCTGGTGAAGGTCGACAGCGCTGAGGAGGAGGTCTGAATCGCTGCGTCTACATTTTCAAACATCCTGCTACAGGTGGTGACGGTTTCACGTCCCACTTCAGAGGTTCCTGGAGGAACGAGTGAGAGAAAAAATGGACGACGCTTATGACAAGTTCTGGATCGGACTGACCGACTCCCAGCGCGAGGGAGTGTGGGTCTGGGTGGACGGATCGCCGCTGGATGCAAGGTTTGTTGCTGGTTTCACCACGTCCGGTGGCGAACATCCTGATTTGACATGATCTCCTGTCTCTAGTTTGAGCTTCTGGAACGTGGGCGAACCGGACAACTGGACGGTGGAGAACCGTGAAGGAGAGGACTGCGTGAGGATGGGTGCCGGCGGCCTGACTGGTTGGGACGACAGATCCTGTGACGTTTCTCACAGGAGCATTTGTGAGAAACCCAGGAGAACCCTCAACACACATCCACGTCCCTGAACCTCTGAGATCGTCTGCAGACATTAAAAACCCTTTCTGAAAGCCAAGCGTTGCCGTTGATTGTGTGTGTGTCTCCACACGTTGTCGACAGAACCTGAATTCTACACATTTCTCAATCGACCTCTGACCTCTGTTGGGGACCACTGCCTCAGTCAGACCTCTGCAGGTCTCAGACGGTGAGGATTCCTACTCCAATGGCCTCCAAGCGGCCGTCGTGGTGGAGGTAGAACATGTCCCTGCCTCACCGACTCCAGGCTGCAGGCAGGAAGAAAAACATTTTAATATTAAATTTAAATTTAGTGTCAATTAAGTAAATTGCCAAGCTAGCAACTAAACTTGAAGCTAAGCTAGCAGCTAAACTTGCTGCTAAGCTAACAGCTAGACTAGCAGCTAAACTAGCTAGAGTAGCTTTCCAACACTTTTCAACAAACTGCTCATTTTTATTATTCAGTTCTTTTTTAACTAGATGTGGTTTGCCAGCCTTCTCCATTGGTTATGACCACAAGTGGAAATGACTTTTTCTTTGACACGGTATGAAATTTACCTCGGCCTTTATGTTCCACAGAATGAAGGGCTTTGAGGCTAACTTTTCTCCATCTTCAGTTGCGCACAATAATAAAAAGACCCGTAGCCGGAATAGGCTTCAGTTGGTGAATTAGTGAACTAATAACAAAAAAAAAATCGCTTATGTACGACGTTGCATGGTGATTGGACGGCGTCTGTCCAATCAACGATCTTTACGTCATCATGGGCATCCAATCATCGGGCCCGGATGTCTGGGAGGCGGGATACAGTCAAAAGGACGAGTGGTTTATGAGGACCATTCAAAAAATACTGAGTAAATTAAAGCCCTGGGACCATGAAGACAACATGTTTTGTACTTTTATTACAAAAAGACATCACATACAAAATACCATTACCTACAGAATTGGGGTTAATATAACCAAGGTATACATGAAGGGGTGTTTTTTTTTTTAAAGGAAGTCACAGGTGTCTCAGAAGATGCTTTGGATGAGCTACATGTCCAACATAACCCACAAATTCAGTATGTTCAGTCAATGAAAAGTGTTGAAATGTTGTCCCCCCCAAAAACTTTTTTTCCCCAACGGCTCCATGGAAATGGACATTCAAAGATAGCATGTTACAAATGTTCGTCCACTTCATTGGACATTGGCCATCAATGTTTTCTGCCCACAACAATCATGGGATCCACGTGGGTGACAAAGTGAGATGACGGGACATTTTGTTCTTGTTCAATCCAAAATCTTGATGAGGTCTCCAATGTGTGTCATGTTGCAATAATATTTGCAGTAAATTGGTAAAACTGATTTGGCAAAAGGATTTTCCCAATAATGTAGCTGTGCGTTAATGTTGACTGAGTGTTCTGGACTGACATCTTCTCCTGACGAGATGCTGAAAAAGAAGTTAGACAGCAGATCTTCCACATATCTACATCACAAAGTTCTCCCCTTTGAACCCGACAGAAATCTCTTTTCCAAACACTGAACTCCATCTCTGACCCTTCAGAAGGTCATGCGCAAAAAGGAGGATGAGAAGCAGGTGTGTGTCCTGCTGAACAGCAGTAAACAGTCTGGACGCTGCTTCGCATCTCAGTGCTCAAGGTCCAGCAACACAACCACTGACAATCTGATTTATGCAGTTGAACTCTGTAGAACTAGGAAGAAAGTTACTGAGTCCGGTGTTGGTTCACTCTGAATCCTCGTCTTCCTCGTCAGGTGTGAACAGTGGGTCGTCTGACGTCCAATGTTCTCTCCCTCCTCCTCCTCCTCCTCCTCCTTCTCCTCGCCTCGGCTTGAGATGCAGCTCTCGAACAGTGAGGATTCTGGTGAGCATGGCCTCCATGGTGGCGTCATCCAGAGGGGTGAAGGAGAACCACAGCGGGCTGTTGGGGACACAGCAGCGCTCCGGGTGGAGGTAGAACACGTGCGTGTGCTGCTTTACCGACTCCGAGCTGGATGGAGGACAACAAAGGTTCAGACCAGAGCCCCTCAGCACCGTCACGTCCAACCTCAGTCCATTTAACCCTTTTACACCGACGGCATCTCCATTTGCTCTAGCATACTTTGGAGTACCGTATTTACATGACTATTTGTGCAATCAGAAAACGTCAACTGTTGGTGACTGAAAGCTGAGAAGTGTCACTAGGTTCCTCTACCTGGTGTGAAGAAGGAGCTAGGAGAAGGAGAAAATGTCCATCAGTTCTTGAAAGTTGAGAACAGCCATGTTCCTGTCATTACGGTAATCCCATTCGCTCTACTGCTGGAAGCCGGTGAGTCATTACCGTAATGACACAACTTTTCAACTTTTAGGTGCTGATGGACGTTTTCTCCTTCTCCTAGCTCCTTCACACCACGTAGAGGTAGATGTAGATCTGAGTAAACCAAAATACTCCAATAGCTAATAGCGAGCTAGCATACGTACCATTTGGAGAGGTAGAACTCATAGAGTCGGACCGGACAGCGGAGAGGGTTCTCTGTGTTCTCCATCATCTCCAGGATTTCCTCTGAATTCTCCTCCTCTTTACGTCTCTTTGCCGGAATGCCATCTGGATCTAGACGCACACGCACACACGTCACACACATCGGTTTCACAGTAGGGTGATGACATCGCAGTTTAACCCTTTAACACAGATGGCATGCTAGCATACCTTGGAGTACCGTAATTACTCGACTATTTGCGCTACCACATAGTTTGAAGAAGGAGAAAACGTCTAACTCCTTCTGCACACAAGATAGAAGAACCGTTCCACATTATCTGACAGTGGCAAATAGTCATGTAATTACTGCAAAGTATGCTAGCACGAATGTAGCGCCGGGGATGCCGTCATTGTCAAAGGGTTGAGGCAAATTCCACGAAGCATGGAAGCGCCACGATTACGTCGAGAGCGGCAGACGTCTCTGTGGTTCAGTGGCGTTGGCGGTACCTGGCTCGGCCTCGTTCAACGATATGGGCGGGTAGAAGCGCAGTAAGGTGGTCTTGGTGTTGTCCTGGTTGGTTTTGGTGCAGCGCATGACGTGGGCGAAGGACAGCTGGCGATGCTGCTTCACCGTGGTGAAGCCAAAGTACTTGCAGCAGAAGAAGAGCAGGGTGTTGAGGAGGACGATGGGGGAGTACGCCCCCAGCTGCTTGCAGTCCCACAGGAACTCCTCCTCCACCCGCGAATGAATGTAACCTGCAGAGGGCGACAGAGGGCGACGTGGTGGGTTTTGGGAGGCGGCTCAGGGGGTGAGCAGAGCCCGGCCGACTCACCGCTGGCCGTGACCGAGGGCTTGAACCTTCTCAGCATGTTGGTGAACTCGGTGGAGAACTTGTTGTAGAAGCGGTCCATGAATATGTTTTCCACCCGACCGTTCTCAAACAGGTACTGCAGAGAGGAGAGGTGGGATACGTTCATCAGCGTCAATCCGTTCACTGGTGCACCACTTTTTCTTTGGTAAAGTAACGTGTGACCTTGTGCCAATGGCTGCGGTAAGTGGCTGAAGTTATAGCGAGATCCCCGGCGCTACATTTGAGCTGGGACACTTTGGAGTACCGTAATTACATGACTGTTTGTGCCATCAGAAAATGATTACTGAAAGTTGAGAAGTTGCAGCTGAGTTGCTGTCATTACGGTAATGACTCGCGGGCTAACCCTAACCCGATGGCCGTGTTCTCCTTCTCCCAGCTCCTTCTTCACACCAGCTAGAGGAAAGTGACAGTGTGTGTGTGTGTGTGTGTGTGTGTGTGTGTGTGTGTGTGTGTGTGTGTGTGTCTTGCCTGCTGGATGCCCAGGCAGAGGTAGAACAGGCTGTCGGGGGAGTAAAACTCCCCGTTTGGTCGTTTGACCTCGCTGATGAAGCAGCACAGCCCGTAGCTCAGCTCAGTGGTGGTGCAGCGGAGAAGATCCTCCTTCAGCTCCACTGGACGCGCTGAGAGTTCCACCAAAGAGTCAAAAGTACAGTCGGATCATTACAACGCTCAGAGGAAGACGCGTTCCTTCTTTGGTGGGACTTTTCCCGAAGAATGACTGACGTACATCGTAACCGCGGCTTCTCCAGGTCTGGTTGCGTTTGCCTCCAGCGGATCCATCGCTTCCAGGCGTCTACTCCGTACTGGCTCTTCAGTTTCGGGGCATCTGCTGGGGTATTTTTGGTCCCGGCGCCTCTTTGAGACGGAGGTTCAGGGGCCTTTGTTGACCGTTGAGACGTACGACCCTGGGATCAGGTGGAGAGGGAGAGAAAGGACCGACTGGAGAATCAATAAACGATTTCATCTACGGTAGTTTTTATAATACCGCCAGAAAATACGCTGCACATACGCTGCGTTTTTTGTGATTTTTTTGTGACGTCGGCGATCGTGTCCTGCTCCGTCTCTTTTCTCTCTCTTTCTGTGACAGCAATCCACAAACATTGGGTCCGTCTCCTCCATGTTCAACATTGTTTATGTGTTTATGTCACAGTAAAAAAAAAAACAAAACACATTGTCATGGCAGGTTCGCGCAACCGGCGCAGTGACGTCAGCACCCACATTGGAGAGGAACAGAACTGTGGTGAAAGGAACCTGAATGGAACCAAACAGTAGAACCGAGTTGAGCTGGAACTGTGTCCTTCCCAGGCTCTGCACGGCACGCTGACCTTCATTCCAATGACACAGAATTCCCGATGTACAGGAGAGCAAGCGGCCTGTCGGTGAATTCTGCCCCGGGTAGTTACCTTCTTGTCTCTGGCTTTTCTGTGTGCCTGCCGTCGCCGTGAAGCGGCCGGTGGCGGGGTAGCGGGGCGAAGCTGCTGCTCTCGAAGCAGCGCCATCTTCTCCAGCATTTCTGGCAGAAACACCACAGGAAACATGCAGACTTGTAGTCGCAGAGACGACACCACTGGAAAGTGGAGGTCGACAGTGTGAAAGGTTGAATCTCTCACCAACGGGGAAGTCGGCTTCCACATCCATGGGAGGCGGGCCTGGGGGCGGGGCCTGGGCCGGAGGCTTGCTGGGCACGGGGGCGTCGAGGACCGGGCTGAGCTTTTCGAAGGCGTCCAGATGACGGGGCGACCTGACGCCTGAATCGGATGAAGGCTCCTCCCAGCTGTTCAGGAAACTCTCCAAGTCGTTTGTGTCCAAGTCGTCGCTGCAGTTACTGGTGCGGTCTGAGGAACACACATCCTATTACCCACTGTGTTCACAGCTACGGCGTAGGGTCAGTGCCGACCAATCAGAAGCCAGCACTCTGCAACGTCACATGTTTTATAACGGCTCAGCTCGCTAGGACCCTCGCTAGGAAGTTTAAAAAGTACCAGATACCAGATCCTATCGCCAGTGGAAACGCAAAAAAGCTGTGATGTGCACCTCTCCAGAAATCAAACCACACACCGCTCACGTCCACAGACGGCAACAACTGTGACTGGACTGTTGGCATCACAATGAGAATAAAAAACGCTAATAAGAAGAACAGTGATGAAAAGTGACTGGAAAATG
>CAAKHB010008660.1:18833-30326 GCA_901007665.1 Aeoliscus strigatus
GGTCAGTGCCGACCAATCAGAAGCCAGCACTCTGCAACGTCACATGTTTTATAACGGCTCAGCTCGCTAGGACCCTCGCTAGGAAGTTTAAAAAGTACCAGATACCAGATCCTACCGCCAGTGGAAACACAAAAAAAAAAGCAGACGAGAGCCGAGTCGAGTCGAGTCGAGCTGTGATGTGCACCTCTCCAGAAATCAAACCACACACCGCTCACGTCCACAGACGGCAACAACTGTGACTGGACTGTTTGCATCACAATGAGAATAAAAAACGCTAATAAGAAGAACAGTGATGAAAAGTGACTGGAAAATGACGCAGATCTGAAAACCTGGAAGAAAAAACTAAACACGGTGGCGAGATTTCAGCGCAGAAGTGCAAACGGGCCTTCACGGTTAACGCTTCGGTGTCTGACCCTCACCTTCTGGAGCGTCTCCTTTTGGCTCCTCCTGCCCTTTATCCTCCAGTCCGTCCTCTTTCCCGTTGGTCCCAGACTGCTCGGCCACCATCTCCGCCATGAGGATGAGCTCTGCCTCGAAAGGGTCCGACGGGATCTTTTCCTTGATTTCCTTGATGGTTTCCACGATGCGCTCGGCATTGTTCATAGTCACCGGCAGGAACATGGGAACAGGCAGCTGTGGCGGAGACAGACAGTCAGGTGTGAACACAAAGAGCAGTCATGTTGCCATTTTGTGATCCAAATATCTCAGGTGGTGACACACCGGTAAGGGCAGGCCCACGGGTTTGGGAGTGAACTGGCTGTACATGCCCATAGGTACAGGAACATACACAGGCACAGGAACCGGTAGGACCAAGACTTTGGGCAGGAACTCGTCTGGAAGACCGAAAACGCCGGTCACGTCTTTTAAAAGCACGAGTATGTGAAGCAGCCAACATGTACATGAGCGGGACAGGTCTTAAAAGGATAATTTCACCATAAGGTAAGTGTGTCGTAACGACAGCATGGACAGACACTTGATGTCAGAGTTGGCTGCACCTGTCTGTGCCTCTGCTTCACACGTCTGCGTTTTACAGGTGACGCCTTTGTTCTGGACGAGCGGCCGACAGAGCAGCGCCTTGTTCTTCAGGATCTTTGGAGGTGGAGCAGCAGGAGCAGCAGGAGGAGCAGGAGGAGCAGCAGGAACAGCAGGAGCTACAGGAGCAGGAGGAGCAGCAGGAGCAACAGGAGCAACAGGAGCACGTTTGTCTGGAAATGCGCGACAGGTGACCTGAAGGAGCAACACAGTTCAGAATGACGGATGACTGAATCATTCAACACAAGATTGATTGTCCACAATATAACACAGACTTTATTTATAAACTTTATATAACACAGACTTTTTCAACACTGATTTTATTTTACTGTATTAATTTATTGGTCAATAATTAAATTTTATATTGATTAATTTATTTATATTTATTTTATTTTATATACATTATTATTTGTTAATTAACCTATTTATTTTCATTATATATATATATATTTTAATCTATATTAAATGTCTGGCATCTTTACCAAGGCAAATTCTTGGTATGTACAATATTACAATATTATTGTAAACACATCCTAACTTACATGTCCAGAGTTCTTGAAGTGAAGTTCTGTGGTGGCACCTGCAGAGACAAAGGCCATCAACACTGTCCCCTGGCTGGAGATTTAGTTCATTTGTGGAACGATCCAGAACCACAGTGTGTACGTATGAGAATCCATCAAATAAAATAGAAAGTATCCACACACAAAAATATCACATACTGTATATATGAGGCACGTTCAAAAAGTATGAACCATTTTCTAAATTAGCAAAAAATGAGTATGTGTGTATATGTGTGTTTTGAGGCTCTTACTTGACTCAGTAGGCCTCTCAGACGTAGGTTTTGCAGCCAAGGGGCCGGCAAGCGAAACGACGTTTGCGATGACAGGTGTTCCTGTCGCTGCAGATGAGGGGAAATATCACATGGCTAAAATGAAACAACTCTGGAAACGGGAAATGGCGTGAACATGGTGTGAACATGGCGAACCTGTGACGACCTCCCCCTGCGTGGTCACTGTGTCGCTGCAGAACTTGAGCAGACATTTCAGGTCACAGAAGTGTTTGACACCTCCCAGCGTAGAGAGGCTCCGTCTGAGTTTGCCTTTCTGACCGCAGGTGTCACACTTTGCAACCTGGCACACAGAAAAGTGTGTGTATGTGTGTGTGTGTTTGTGCCATCGTTTCACTTCACCGCACTGAGGCTTGTGGCTTACATGGCAGAAGAGCATCGTGTACTTGGACCGGCACTCGTCGGAGCAAAAGTCCTCGATGGCGTCTCCATACTGGGCCGTCACCAGCTTCTTGGCGACGCTGTGGCAGTAGGCGCACAGGTGACAGTGTTTCCCCCAGCTTTTAGCCAGCTCATGTCTGTAGAGCAGCTTACAGCCTGAGAGGAAGCAGAGACACACCACGGCAGCAGTCAGACTGATCAGACGTCAGACCATCGGCGTGGATCCACCACCATTTTTTTTAATCAATCTATTTATTTCTTATCTATTTCATTATTATTTATTGTATCTATATAGCTGTTATTTACCCATTCTTTATTTTATCTATTCATCTATTATCTATTTCATAAATATTTACATTAGCTACAGACGTGGTTTGCCATCATCAGGGTCTGAATGTGGAGGGAATGAATGATCCACTGTTAAGCGTCTTTGGGATCTAGAAAAGCGCTGTATGGGTTTGATCTAGTGTTATCATTAATTATTTGCGTTTTCAAATGTACAAATTATTGCACTGGTTTGTTATTTGGCAAGATATGACGAGAAGTTGTCTTAAATCCTACACCGTTCACCTGATCTGGATGTAAACCCCCTCAAACTAAAGCTGAAATCCTGCATCACATCTTGTTCGATTCCTTTCTTCAGACCCATTGGGGTGTACAGAGCCACAATCGTCCCAGTATTTATGGACCTGCCTGTATCCATCCCCTTCTTGAGGCTGTTGTTGATCTGAATGACTTCCCTGGTTAAATTAAGGCTGGGACTGATACCGTCGCTGCAGAAGTAGCAGTCTTTGGAGTCGATCCTCTTGGCGTCTCTGGCGATCTTGTCCATCTTGCAGAATTCACACAGGTTCGTCACGTTGTGGGTCTTCTTGAACTCCAGCGCACAGTCGGCGTTGCAGACAAAGACCAGTTTGCCCTGGTGAGAGGCGCTGACAGTGAGACACACGGCGCCGCCGTCCCGTCCACCTGCGGCTCGTCTTCAGTCTTCACACCTTACCTTGATTTGGATGAGTTCGGGCTGAAAGGTGATGTTCCGGGAACACTGGGAGCAGTTCAGGGACGCCGCTGCTGCCGCTGCTTTGGCGCTCTCCTTCTGGAGCTGCAGAGTGCTGGTGGCCTGCGTTTGGATGGTCCCCACAGGGAAGCGGGTGAACACATTCACCTGTTTCTGTGACACCTTAAACTTTTCCTGGAACACACGAGAGCAGGGTGAGTGACTCAAACAGTCAGAGTCACTGACATCCACCATGATGCCGAGCCCCAGCTTTACACAACTCTCACCGGGAGCGTTTGAGAAGAGAAACGGCCGCGTGATAGCGTGAGAATCTCGACAAACCGTGTGTATAGAAAGAACAGCGAACACTGATGATGTTCTTCATCACTACATCGATGTATCGACAAGTCGCACGAGCCGGAGTCCACATGTGGAGTTTTATTTTGAAAGTCGTCTGGATTCTCTGTGTCGTATTGTGTGTAACTTCCGGTCTGAGTGATCGGCTCTGTGGGAACCGACGTGGATCAGTTGTACACATCGTATAATCATCGTCACAGTCTTCATGTCTGACTTTTTATTGCATTTTTATTATTATTATACAAACATAGTTTTAATGTTATTGTTATTATTAATATTCTTATTTTTATTTAATTGATGAATATTTTTCGTCACAGTCTTCATGAACAGAATTAACACTGGTGTGATCTGATGTCAGAGTACGTTCCGGTATAAAATACAAATAACAACAACAACAACCATCTTGTCAAATTGTCAGAAGAATGTTGTGTGTGTGCGTGCGTGCGTGTGTGTTTTACCTGAAACGCCATCACACATGGCAGACAACAGAAGTTCCTGATGGACGTGTCAGACATGGCGAGGTGGTAGGCGGGGACGCAGTTTTTCCCACAGCTATCACAATTAACACGGGCACCTATGGAACAAAAGACACAAACACACACACACACACACACACACACGTTTAAAGTGACAGACATGACCCAGACACTCCCCCGGCTGTCCATTACCTGACGAGCTGACACTCTGGACCATGAAGGCCATCACACAGCTGCTGCTACAGAACAGGTTCACCGAGTCGTCGTTGTTCTTGTTGTCGACCATCTCCACCACCGGCTGGGTGGTGTGGCACATCGCACACGGCGCACTCGTCTGGATTTTCTGTGACAGGAGAGAAGAGCCATTGACACACCGTCTCCCAGCAGGACCCTCTGGCGTGCTGGACCTCCGTACCTGTTTGTACTTCTTCAGACATTCCATGTTGCACAGCGTCTTGCTGCCGTCCTCCATCTTCAGCGTCAGCGGTTTGCTGTGGCAGTACGAGCCGCAGTTCACGCATCCCGCCATGGACAGTTTGTTCACGATACGGAAGCGGTTGAAGCAGGCGTCGCTGCATAATCTGTGCACGGAGCCACCCAGGATCACCTCGTGTTTGCTCTGGGGAGACAAAATCAGCTTGTTTTCATCACAGGTTGGCATTTGTATCAGTTTTAGGAAGAACATCTCCAACATTATGCAACAATCAGTGAAGAATAAAATATTTACTTGTGTATTATTTAGCATATAGTCGTAATAGACAAATAAATAAATGTGCTAAAGAAGCACTGGGGTCCAGGGAAGCGTCACCTCGAGTCTGTAAAAAGGAAATCGGATTGTCGCGCCAATAAGCAGATGTGCAGATGACAGTGCCCCCTTGTGGCCAGTTACTTTTAAATTTGGTGTGTTTTGTTTCATAAAAGCTCTAAGAACGTTCTTCCACGCTCACAAATACTGAGGAGACGAGGAATCATTCTGGTGTCCATACTGCTGTTGCTTTCAGCAGCATTACAATCGTCTTTCCAATAAGAACAAGAACAAAATGATTCCCACTTGGACCCCTGACTGATGTTTTCTCCTTTTTTTCGGTAGAAAGATAAAACGGTGTACTTTAATATTCCCAAAGGGACATTCTAGTGTTACAGCAGCAGTACAGACGTTAGTCTTTCCTGTGCTGTGACAAGAACAAGATTCTGTTTTTTAACTTGCACTTACAACAGAGTTCTTCAGGCACATGGTGCAGCCAGACTGCAACGAGCTCATCTGTTTGAGGGCCTTGTCAGGGGTCGTGCTTGGTTTGTGTTTAGGGGTTTTCTTGGAAGTGAAGGCGGTCAGACAAGTCTGGCTGCAGAAATCCTTCATAGCTCCTTTCGCGTCTGGAGCCAGGATGATGTCTTGAGGCCGGAATATCGCCCTGACGTGGAAAAAAAGACAACAAAACAACAAAAAACAAAATCAGAGTGGTGACAAAGGGATTGACTGAAGAGTGATGGGGAAGATTTTTCTTACTTCTGGCAGTTGTGGCAGAGTTTGACCCCTCTGACTGCGCCGAGTGTTGAGGTGAGACAGGTGGTGGAGCAGAAGAGCGCCGGCGAGCCCTTCCTCTGGAACGCCGTCTGTCCTTTCATCAGGGCCACGTTGCAGTTGGTGCACGTCATGTGTACGGACGAGGCCTGGAGAGACAGCGGCGTTTGCGTTTCGGCCGCGGGGGTCACAGAGTAGACGGAGCCGATCCTCAGGTCCTCCTGCAGACGACAGAACGGGGAGGGACGGTCCCCTGACGTTCACGGCAGTCAAACCTTTCTGTGACAACCGAGAGCGGGACCCACCCTAGCTGGCTCGTCCTTCACGCTCGCTGTGGACACAGACGACGTCAGAGCGTGTTCGTACTCCTCGTCTATGGGCTCATCCTTCACTTTGACCAATGGTGGCGAGGGAGGATCCCCAGGCTCCAACGTCTGCTACCACAAGACGAAGCCTTATTTGATCCTCACGTGATTGTTGAAATGACATCACACACACACACACACACAACACTACACAAAATAATCTGAAGATGACCACACAGAGGCAGATGTACTTACTTTAGCCAGTGGCTGCGCTGCTAGCTTGACCACTTTCATCCCATTGACGGCTGGTGATGAGGGGTCGCTTCCTGCAGGTACGCCAAGAACAAACACGTCCACATCGACCACACGAGGCGGCTGAAGTGAAGAATCAAGGGTTCTCTCTTACTCACCTGTACTGGCTGCGGCTTGAGGCGACGGAGACGAGCTGACCCGCATCGCGTCCCAAGGCACTTTCACGTCTTCCTCCTGCTCGTCTTTGGTGGGGGGCTGCAACACGTCTGGCTTCACATCCGGTAGAGAATTATTATCCTCGTCGGCGGAGGCTGTCAGGGGGACGATTTGGAGTCATTGGAAAGACGCTTCAACTGGAAAAGCAGGATTAAAGTGGCACTGTTGAGTCAGACCAGAGCAGTTGGTACATCTCCCACCTGTCGCAGATGTGGCTTCGGACAACGAAGAGGAACTGGACTGCTTCACATCTAAAGGCACTTTTGCGTTCTCCTCCTTGTCGACTTCGGTTGATGGTAGTAAAACGATGGGTTTCACATCAGCGTCCACATCAGACTTGCTGTTGTCTTCTGCTGACACCATGAGACAAATGACAGTGAATGTTAAGCCCAGTGCTGTTTCAGGAGCTCCGTTAATTCCAGCTGCAAGAAAAACAGTTCTGACGGCACATATGAAAGCAGCAATAAATGGATTTATAAGAGTCCGTGCTCCACATGCATGAAGAGATATGACAGATGAAAGTGGGCGTGGCCTATCTGCTCAATCATGACTATAAATTTGTTGTGTCAGAAAAGGATGTAAAACCAGTATTTAGTACAATAACATGTTAAATGTCTGTCACACACATGAATCTGTCCATTAACAAATGTACAACGGAAAATGCTTCACCTTTCATTGAAATCCTGTTTTCCATTGAATCATTATGTTCCTCTTCTTTCATCTGCGCTTCCTGTTCAAGCTGATCAACGGTACCGATGTCCATCATCTCGTCCAGGTCGTCAGCTGTAGAAAACGTTATCTTGCAGCCAAGAGACGTATTGTCCTCCTGTGTGTTGTCCTTAGTGTCCATGTCCGCGTCCTCCGTTTCATGAGAAGTCATGACCATATTTGCATCCTCATTCACATCTGATGCAGCTGGAATCCCCATCGATCTGCTGGCCGTTACAGCCGTGTCGTTGTTTATCTCACATTCATCTTCACAAGTCTCTTTTTCAGTCTCTGTTTCTCCACTGGGAGACAAATGTGTGTCCATTTCTGAGGAGCAGGACTGCGAGGGGGATGAATTCAGAGGGCATATGCGACATGGGACAAGCTGAGCAGCAGTTTCCTTTTGTTCAAATTGTGGATTTTCCATTTCTGTTCCAGCATCAACAGAGTTATCTGCGTCCCCGTGTTCACAAAGTCTTGGAGATGATGCAGGAACAGCTTTTGCAGAAGCATCAGGATCCATTACAGCCCTTTCATCCCCACTTTCTGTTGTCTGTACAAGTGAAAAGATGAATTAATCACACACTGCTGAACTAAAAGTGCAACTGCAAAATTCTGTCAATCACATTACTCATCAATACCATAGTTATATCCTACTTGTGTTCATGAAAGGGTGAATAATGTGGTGTTTTCTTGCGTTAAGGTACCACAGTGAAAGTTCTTTTACTTACTATGAAGACATACTGCTACTTCCGCTACATTAGATTGTAATATAATTCGATTAGCTCGCTGCTATTTTGCAATACAAACATGACTGTGTTTACACGAATTGCAACGTAAACCAAAGTAATGTCGAATGCCAGTTCATAAAATGTATAGATTTATTACCTCTGAGAGGGCTGATTCACTCGGTTCCGTCATGTTATGTCGATATTAATGTCATGTCATATCAACAGAGGCACTATCTCAGTGTTTGCTAACGTTAGCATGCTAGCAGAGCTATCTGCTTCATTATCTGTGCCTGCCTGTTAGCTAGCAGAGGTTAGCTTGGCCTTTAGTCTTACAGTGCACCTACACCACGGAATGGCTGACCCAACGACGGGAACCTTGGCTGCCCGGTCACTGTGGCATGAGCTGTTGGGGCGTTTATGCACTGCAGTGTTATGATGAACGTATAGAGCAGTAACAACGTGCAGAACATTACCGCGCCAGAGACTTGGACAGACGAGACGTGATTGGCGGCGAGACGTTCATGTCCATCGCCAGTTTCCGTAGCCGCCATGTTTGACCCAAATTAGACAAAATAAGAGACGACTTGTGATCTCAACTCTGCAATCGTATGTGTCTGTGTTGTATCTTTCTGTGTTGCACTCAGTTGTTGCGGAAACCTGTTCTTCTTCTATTGTTTACTTGTGGTTATGTTCAAAACAGCAGTGCTCGCTATCGCCTCCGCGCTGTTATGAAGTGAACTACCGCTCGGCTGAGGACATGCGCCGGCTGCTCTCTGCGCATGCGAGGCCATAATTGAGTTTCGAGCAACAAGCGGACATTGATCATCTCAGTTGGAAGATACTGATCTTGAGACGAAAGAAGCGCAATGGACTGAACCTGATTGTTACGGCGAAAAGGACGATAGACGATGCAAAAACGGTAGCCGGGCTTCCCCTCGGTTAGCTGTGAAGCTAACCTAGAGCTGAGCACCTCGAGCTGACTGTCAGCATGTGTACAACCAAAACAGCGTGACTCACGCACCTCACAGCGCGGAGGCGGTCCCGTAGCCGTTACCGGGAGACCCCTGGTCGGCACTGCACCCCTTTTCAGCGTGAGCACTTTTTTGAAGCCCATTCTCACCTCCATGAGATTGGCGAAGCAATCCGGAGAAAAGTGACGGTTGCAAATCCCGGCTCTACCGGAGAGGCTGTCCGGTAGACCCAGTACACACAACCACCGCCGCCGGATCTCAGTGTCCTTCGGTATGGTGTGCATCCCGGAGGTGTTTCTGCAGCCTGGAAACCGACAATGCCGACCCATTGTGGCTGTTTGCTGTCAAATCAAGCTAGGTGCGAACACCGCGGTGAAGTTGGTCTGTAGTTGTATGTCTGACAGAGACCCATCCCGGGTCCAGTGGCTTCTCCCGTTCTCTTACCCGGCGACAGCGCTCGAACACAAGGCGACGGACCAACGGCAGCTCGCTGTCAACCACAGGACTCACCATCTTTCTATCTATCATCATCATCTATCTATATATATATATAATCTTCAATATAACCAGATTTTAGTTACTATATAAATACATTTTTTCTATTTCTATTTGGTATTTTGAATTGTCCATTTTAGTGTATTTCTATTTGCATTGTATATTATAAGTAGAGGTTCTTGTACTTTTAGTGGCGTTAATCTATGGAATGGGTCGAACAAAACACAAATAATAAATCAACTGAAAAGGAACCCCGGCTATGAAGACGCGTAGTTCTTAAAAGATAAATGTTCGTATCCGTAACAACAATTCTTTATGTCTTCGCTTTTACAAAATTTGAAAATTTAAATTGAACTTGAACTTGGTCGCCATTGTTGTTTACGTCGCAATGCACTCTGGGTACTGGCGTCATAACGTCGCTCCGGCCGGGCACGGTACTCTGTTCTGACTGTTCTGCGACACAAGCATGTCATCTGTTCAGCCTTTTCAATTTGAACCCGAGCAACACTGAAAATGTTCCTCAAAACGGGCATCTAAATGAAGATCAAGACAGACGAGATGAGGCGGGGGTGGGACAAAACCGGTGGTGTACGTGCACCAACTGCGTCTCCATGCCAACCGACGAGGAGAGCGTTCGTCGTCAAGAGCGCCAATTTTTTGTCAGAAGCTGTCAAGCTATTGTGTGGAAAGAACGTATACAAATATCGGTAACTTCGGAGATTATTGGCATCCAGAGCTGTCGTATTTGGAGAAGACTGTACACTTACAGACTGTAGAACCGGGTGAAGAGGTGAATTATCAGCTCCCTCTGTGCTCAGTGACGTGTCCGATGGTTCACCTACACAAGCACGTTGTTGGTTTTGTTTGTGGCACTTGTTAGCGCGCGTTTCACTCGCTTCCCGGGGGCGTTTAGGCTCCTTATGTGGGAAAATTGTCGGCAAAGCGTCTGGTTTCAGTCTTCGTTTGTACCCAGCCGCTCCGGTGAGCTCTTTCAGCAGTTGTGGTCGATTAAAAGCCTCAAATGCATCAGGAGAAAAATGTCGAGAGCACAGCCGCGGGTCTTTAGGAAGTTGTGCCCGTCCACAGGCATCTTCCCACTCCTTCCTCCTCCTCTTGTCAGAGGGAAAGCCGTGTAAACTCACATTAGTCCCCTTGTTGCCTTTTGACTGGAAACTGCATCCAATAGCAGCACAATGTGGCATTGTAATTATAACTTCTTGAACCGTTCGCACGGAATCAAATACTGGCGTCAATAGCCGTGGATTCCATGGATTCTACCAAGTGCAACCACTTTACGTCATCGCCCCCAGAGTGCATTGCGCGCGGAAAGTATGGCGTCCTACGGAGGTCAGAATACTATGTATTGGAGATTTTTAAAGCAAAGGCAATAGTTTGTGTTTCTACAACACATTTACAACTTATTTTATTTCAGTACGAGAGAACCAATGCGGCTTATTACGACCTACAAGTCTTAATAGTTGAGGTTCCTTTTAATAAAAGCAAAACAAAATAGTGTAACTTTTGTTTTTCAAATTATATATTGAAGACAACGGGTGGATATAAATAATGTAATAATAATGTAAATAATTTGTAGATGTATTTATTGGTTACTTGGATAGTTCTTTGTATATTCCTATTTGACTACAATTTGATCTAAGAAGCTAGTTTTATTTATAAGCAAGAAAAGGACAGGGCCATATATGTTTACATGTCATGCTCCTTTTCTGTTTTTATTTTTTACATTTTATTTTCTGCTCAAAATCAATGCCTGCCTTACTTCACTGATTTCATTGTAGCATGTTCAAATTACATTAAAGGTGTATTGTAGTGTCTATTATCTGATTCCAAATCAACGGACAAACAAGAGACATCTCTCTGCCAAGAGAAAATGAGGACTGAAAAGAAAAAAAAAGGTGAAATTCACATCGGTTAAACAAGATTAGTCCCGTGTTTTTGTTTTTTTTTTCATGCAGCTGTCTTTGCTGCTCCCTGTTGGAATTCGTCCATGAAGCCCTCATCCACAGACTCACTGTCCACCACCACCTCCTCCTCCTCCTCCTCCTCCTCTGTGGGCAGAAACACATGAAGCTGAGTGCGTCCTGGATCGGTGGGAGCTGCGGTGGGAGCTGCGGTGGCCGTGACAGGCTCATGGATGAAGGTCAGAAGACACGGCTTCCCAATGACAGACAGGGGCTCCGGCCGA
>CAAKHB010008660.1:30631-51900 GCA_901007665.1 Aeoliscus strigatus
TCCTCCTCCTCCTCTGTGGGCAGAAACACATGAAGCTGAGTGCGTCCTGGATCGGTGGGAGCTGCGGTGGGAGCTGCGGTGGCCGTGACAGGCTCATGGATGAAGGTCAGAAGACACGGCTTCCCAATGACAGACAGGGGCTCCGGCCGAGACGAGTTTGGGATCTGCGTCAGCAAAGGTCGGAGGTCACCTGGTACCCTCTCTGAAACCAGAGTAGGTTTGAAGCTGGGCTGGATGCTCTTGCAGAAGTGAATGTAAGCTGGTCTGCTGCCGCAGTGGACCAGTTGAAGGTGCTGCAGGTGAGACTGGCCGGTCCTGGATGGGTGGCAGGACTTTAAGGTGTCCTGAGAGTTCCTGAACGACGGAGACGGCAGGGGGCGTCTTTGTAACGCAACAGGACGATGGTTGCTGGAGAACTCCTTTGGAGGGAGGACGGATGGTTCACTCAGGCTGGAAGGAAGAAGAAACAAAGGGGGGGGTATTGATATATTAAGTTACATTCAGTAACAAAACCATCCTAGCAAGAACATCAAATATTTCATTTCACACCTAAACCTTTTACCGTATTTGATCACTTCCACCTTTCTCACTGTATGAATTGAGTTTATTTTTCTTTAAGTACACTATATGTATGTGAACCTTTGTGGAAATGTAACTGATTTATTCAAAACGCAAAACCAAACATTCCAAAAATAGAATAAATGAGGAAAATGTGGTGGTGGAATTCTGAATTTCCAAGTATTTCAATGCGGGTCAATGGCCCCATGAAGTCACATAGCAGCTGCTGAGAGCTCCAGCAGTGTTGTGGATTCAAGATTAAAATGTTTTGACAGTTATTAAAGAGCTGGTGGTGACAGACCATCAGACGTGTGTGTGTGTGTGTCGCTCAGGTTTCTGCCTCCTCTGAAGAAAACCAGCATGGCACCACTGGGTGCTGCATCAGACCACGGATCCTTTTACCCACCCGAGATTTTTGTCACACATTCCCCATTCTCAGACATCCGCTGGAGCTCAGAAGAGGCCGAGTGAACGCCGTCACACCCGGACGGACCGAGGACCAACACAATCACAGTGTAATTCCAGTCAAGCTCTCAGTGAACTCTCTGACAGGCACTTTTACTGAAATGAATAGTGGATGACAAAAGGGATTAAACCATCCAGACCCACAGGACCGACTCACCTGCTCATCCCTGGCTTGTTAGGTTCAACACCCTGCTTAATGTTTAATGTGTACTGGCAAAGAACATGAGAAAATGTTTTAAAAGAGGTCCATTTTTGTGTACGTTTATTTTAAAACAAAGTCTTCATAAGACAACCTCCAGGTTTACTTTTCTCTGCTGAAGAACAACAAAAACTTTTAACAGGGATGAGAGAAGCAGAGGTTCCACTGTAGACGTTGGGCCCGACCAAACATTTCACATTTTTACTTTGATTGAGGTTGTATTAATTTCATATCTATGTTTTACCTTTTTCCCTGCAGTGTTACACACTGTGCTATATTTTATATAATTTTACGCTGCCAAAAGTCAAAGTCTTAATATGTCAAGTCAAAATGTCTCATTTAGTCATAAAATACCTTTACACCACAAAGTTTCTTAATGTTTTTCTTATTCCAAGCAAAAAATCTTGTTCCACGGGCAGATTTTCCATTTTATATTAAGTGTAAATTTGCTTTTGACAACTGAAAGTTATTCTTTTCACCCAGGTGAGAAGTCTTATTTTAAGGAAGTATTCTTAGTTTTAGATTTTGCTTTTGCAGTGTAACAATGGTACATTTCCATTGATAAATTCTCCCAACTCTCCCTCTCAACATAGGGAACAAGCATGATGCTCAACTTGAAACTTCAAAAATGGAGATTTTATTTATTACCTGTGAGGAACGAATTGTTGTTGTAGTCTATAAAAACAAACGTTGATGCAGACCGACCTCTGATGAGTCAAATCCACGTGAAAATCCCTGAAATCACAACTACCTGAGACGAACCCTGCTGCTGCTGCTGCTGCGAGGTCCTTTGGCTGCAGCCCCGAGGGATGGAAGCCTCAGCGGCGTCTTCGGAGAAGGCGACGGGGACGAGTGGGCCAGCACCCTGCTCCTCTGGTACCATGACCCGCCGAGGCCCACGCCGAGCACAGCTGGCGGCGGCGAAGTCCCAGCGGGGCCACTCATGGATCGGTCGTGTGTCAAACCTGCCAGAGAATGAAACTCTAAACATGACAGCGAAGCAGCTCAGGAGGGAGACCAGGACGAGCCTCAGGCCCCAGAGGGAGTGAGTGGAGATCGGATCGTGCGGCTCCACCAGCCGGAGGAATCAATGATTCATGTCCATTAATGATGGATGTCTGGTGAGCAGCTACTCTACTTCCTCTCTGTCCCTTTGCCTCATCCAGGTCACTTTACAGGCCAGCTGGTCAACGGACGCGTAGGTCAAACACCCTAGAAATGTAGACGTGATGAAAAGAGGGGAAAAGGAAGCCCGTCCCCCATCCTCCCTCTCTGGTACAGGTATCGGTGGTAAATGAGGTCAGACAGAACTCAGCTGACACATTTAGTCTCCGTTGGTCTGTTGGCAGCGCCAGGCTCATCTGGATCATCTTGCTCCCTCAGGGCTAGACCTCCTCCAGGGTTAAACTGTCCAGTGTGTCCTGGAAACATCGCACCTTTACTGAGCAGCATAGACACAAGGGCTGCGAGACCATTGTGATGCTCTGAAAACAAAGTTTCTGTTGTCGTCACTTGTCACTGACTTGTCATTTAAATTAAAAAAAAAAAAACACTAAACTTCAGGTTTAGACTTTTTATTTCATTCTGTTCAGAACACAAGTCCACCGGCCCTCTGATGGCTGCTCCCTGGTACTGCAGCAGCGTCCACAGCTCTGTAAAGTAAAACATAACAGTAAATTTTATCAGCATGAAATCTCCTTTCACCCTTTACGAGACATTATGTGGTGGACGTACCGTTTGCTATAAAGCCTCGTGCAAGTCGGCGTATGGAGGAACAAACGTGGAAGTCCTCCTGGCATCCTGCAGCTCTGCCATTTTCATTTTAGAAAATCACTTCATTTTACCTGCAAGAGGACAAGGAAAAAAAAAAACACTCATTTGGCGAAATAACAGGACAAAAGAGGACAAAGAAATGAAAAAAAAAAACATTACAAACTTACTGTGGTTCAACAGCGTTGCCTCAACCTCCTTCGACTAGCCGAGGCTCCTGTGGCGAGAGACAGACGATGAGAACCGGACAGTGACCTGGTCGGCAGGCTGACACATTACCGACGAGGTCGTAACCAACACTTGACTAGTCTGTGTGTGACTGGAGGAAACATGTCCGACTTGTAGATCGATGAGATGAACGTGTTAAAACGAAACAACTGTTCTCGTGTGTGTGTGAGATGATGTTTGTAGAGAAGTGACGGAGCACGGTCGAGCCGTTTGTTTTCAAACCGAACGAGATCAAACATCAAACCTCAGGGATGGAATTCAGTTCCAGCACCACGTACGGACACGTGGGAGGGTGCCGCTGCAGACACGCCCCCCCCGCAGAGCCCTTTTAGACGAGACCGTTGGCGCCAACAAAGGGAATTCTGGCATCACACTGAGACGGGACTGAGAAACAGAACTGGCGAATCAGGGCCTCGAATGGATCACAGTGCAGATGGACATCAACAGCCTCCAAGGCTTGGATCATTGCATCGGCTCAACACAGGTTTCCTTCACGTGACAATCACCACCTCCCAACAGAGGAAGCACCACGGCCGTCAGAGCTGCACACGCACTAGTCCATACAATCAAAGGAGAAGGTCATTGTGTGTTGTACATTAACCGGTCAGCTGGTCACTGGCATGACAACATAGAATTAGTAAAAGAGGAGAGAGAGAAGAGGAACCATTTTTACAACCAGTCCAGCACTGAAACAACACAACTGAAACCTCAAACTGCTTACAGCCAACGGAAGACACATGCCAGTTGGAGCTGCTCCTCTACACTGTTCCAGCTCGGCTTGGCTCTGCTCGGTTTGGTTCATTCAGGTTCTTTCCCCATTCCAATTCAGTTCCTCTTCAATGTAGGTGCTGAGGTCCCAGTCGCCGGCTGTGTGAAACGTCCCGGACGATGTTTTGGTTTTTTTCTTTAACCGCAGCACATAATGTGCAACATGGAGACGGTGAAGTTGTGGCTGTTGGTAGATTTTTGTCAAAGAGTGATAGAAAAGAGACGGAGCAGAACCCGAACGCTGACACGGAACTCAGTTCATCTCTGACAAAAACATTCAAAACTGCTAAGGAAATCGTTTTTCTTATTCTTCATTATCGAACACAATGTGTGTTTGACATGTTCAGTAAGAATGACGAGGAATAAAGAACCGAATCACTAACGCTGGTAGAACTGACAGACTCGTGGTGGAAGGTAGAAGTAGTACCTGACAGAGGACAGCCCTCTGTCTGCAGGGACCAGAGGACGGCCCTCTGTCACGTCCCGTTTACTGCTGGCTCAGATTATTTAGAACCTCATGGGTGTTTAAAAAAAAAGGAAAGAAAAAAAAGGACCAGGTCCTATCGCCAGTGGAAATGCAAAAGAGCCAGGTAGAGCCGAACTGAGCTGTTTTGGAAAAGCACCATAAGTTATTTCAGCCTTAAGACTCAAAAGTCCATCAAACATTTTTCCTGTTTGAAGAGTGAAGAGGAGAAAACCAGGAGATTGACACAGGATTGGGTTGTTTGATTGCCTGGCAACACTGTTTAAAGGAAGTCAATACTGAGAGTGTTGATGTGTCGGTTGGAGAACTGACGTCTTTACAGACGTTGAAATGTCGTTTAAATTTACCAAAGTTTTGTTTTTAAATCAATGAAATGAATAAATCTCGTTCAAAAACTAACTCCGGCCGTAGTGAGAGCAGCGTGTTTGAACAACATACATGATACAGCAATTGGGACTGTCGTTTGGCTCAAAGACAACTTGGTTGCTGGTTGGTTACGAGTCATAAGTACAACATGTTTAGGAGGACGCACGTCAGACACACAATCACTCATGTCTGACAGCTAGTTTTAACGTTTCTAACAAACGCCTCTGAACTGGAGCAATGGTTCAAATGTGGAAACCAGTCGCCAACGGTCCACAGAGATGAAAGGTCAAAGGCTGTGCTGCAAAGGTTAAAGGTGGCATGACGCGGTCGCACCCAGAGCAGCCAAAGACTACCTAACCCCACACCACCACCATGGTCATCATAGAGACCGTACGATCAATGACAAGGGAAGTGGTAGAGTAAGAGTAAAATATACGGAATCAGGGATGTCATTCATGACACAGAACTCAGGACAGGATGCTTACAGACAGTATGTTATTGACTGTATAAGACCAGTATTGGACAAAAACACCTGCCTGTTTGCAATGTAGGTTTGGAGAGAAAAAAAAAAATCAGCACAAGGTGAATGAACAAAGCTGAAATACGAGTACCATGTCTTAAAAATATTACTTACAGTACTAAGTAAGCCATGGTTGGCTTTGAAAACAGGACCATGTGGTCAATTAAACCAGTGACTCAGCCACCCATACGTAGCTTCCCGCCTTTCCCCCCCATGTACACAAGTTCAAGTACTACAACCACACACACACACACGCAGTACGGGCTGTATTCTTTGCCACATCCGCACACAAGAGGGTAGAGGAACAAAGATCTGCACTGTGACGCCATTCTTTAACAGTGTGATGCCAGAATCCCAGAAACTGTCACATGACATGAGTGAGGACACAGAGGAGTTACATCATGGGAGAACTGTGCGTCTTGTATTGTAAACATGGATGGGACACTTACCTTGCTGGTTCAGCTGATCTGTGTAAGCATACCTCTGGGTGCAGTGCAAACAAGTCCAGGCTTTACTGTCCACTGACTTCTGCAGAACTACTCATCCTCAATGTAACCCAATGCAGAGAAGGACTGGGGCAGCCTGTGTTTGACAAGCTGGCTGACAGCAGCTAACATGGTTTCCATGGCGAGACAACACAACCACTCACACACAACATGCCGCGCTCTCCAGCGCCTCAGGTGCCGGGGACTTCCTGCCTCAGGTAGGTTGGGTCAGTAGGAAAAGGGTCAAGTATAGGCTTTGTTTTTTTTGTGCGTAAAGAATTCTCACAAAAAGGTACAAATATGGATGGGATGAGATTGAGGTGCAAGGTTTAGAACTTTCTAGAAGTTCCTGAGACAATTTGAGTGTCAAAGCCTAATCCAGTCAAAAATGAGTGTGTGTAGTGTTCATTATACACAGTTGACACTTTTACAGCTTTTGACTTGTACATTTTAAAATGTCAGTGTCAAAGCCTTTGTTTCTGATAATATACAGTCATGTGCTGTAAAGTCTGTAAAGACACATTGTGGAGAATCAGAGGGCATTCCCAAAGCAGGTGTTCTAAAACATCATGAGGAGGTTAAAAAGGTACTTAAAAATGTCCACCAATTTAAATTGCAAATCGAAACATCTGTTCAATTTATCGGCTTGAACTTGTAAGAGAAACCACTGTGATATACTGAGAGCAGAAACCAAAACAGAAACATCTTAGGCATTTAGAGGGAAGTGAATAGCAGGGTGGAGTGTGTGTGTGTTTCAGTTTGAAAGATGAAACAGAATCTTCCAACTAAATGGTGAGTGAAGGCAGTAGTCAAACATTGTGATTATGCATACAAATGTATATAAAGTATGTGTCATTTGTGTAAGATGGAGTTAGAGGACCTGTGTGTGTTGTAATGTGTGGAATATTAATTGACTATCAATGAAGAAGCTGGTATGTTTTTCTTCAATTTACATAAAAGTTTGCTGAGTCATAACTCTTGTCATTTGGCACGATACAAATAAAACCTGACTTCATCTGTATGCCAACCTGAGTTAATCGTAATTTGTGCCAACATTTGTTCACAGCAAATTCCTTTTCTGTCATATTTACCTTTTCTTGTGCTCAGTGTAGTCAGGGGTGCACTTCAGAATGATGGTACCCGAGGTTGAGTTTGAATGAAACAGGCAAACGTTGGCGACAAGGGACATTCCTACTGCACAACTTACACAGGCTTACTGCGTAACTTTAAAAGTGGTTGGCACACATAGTTCAGTCTAACTTTTGCCAGGAACCAGTAAGCGACAGTACAGGCTGTGGGGCCCCCGTCTCTGAGCTTTACTGATGTATTTGGTGGTTGAGAGCGTTTGCATCCATGTAGCTCCACCACATCAACATCTGCCACTATTGTGTCCAATTTTTATTTTTAAAACTCCGAAATCTGTAGTTACCACAGACTTTCTTGGTTTGGAAAGTTCCTTCAAAGTCCCTTCTAGATGGTCAAACCTGTTAAAGAAAACAAATTGTACACAACACCAACACACAGACAGAACAAGTAACACTGAGGTCAAACTGCAAGATGTTCCGACACTGTCTGGAGGCAAACTGAAGAAAATCCTCGCTTTAAGTCAATGGTGTGAGTTTATTTTGATTATACGTTAATACGTTACAATACTTCTCCAAATAGAGTCCTATGGGTGTATCACTACCAAGAAAAACATGATCTGGTCTTTTCAGACCAGATCATGAATTCTTTCTAAGATGTAGTGCAGTCAGATTTCTCCAAAGACAACAAGTGGGTCGATAGACACTGTTTGTCCAGCTGACAAAGACCTGGCTGCTGCTTTAGACTACGTCAGACCTCCATCATCAATGTGTACAGGAAACTGCCACTGAAGATATGCTTCTCTATGTAGTCGGCTAATCGGCCTTGTCTTTTATTAGGTTTAAAATTAGCCACAGCCTTGTGTCTAATGATCAGTGGAGACATTTCAACTTTGGAACGTATGATCAACTTCAATCTGTACAATCCAAACTGCTTTCAGTTCCAAAATGAAGGGTTTAACCACTGAATGTGTATCAGCAACTCCACTAGGTCAAGACTAAAGATGGCGCTGCTGGTCTAAATAGCGGGTCACTTTTTTTGCGCTGAAACTGAGGACTCCAGTCCAGTCTCAAGGTGCTCAGACACGCCGAGGCTACACAGCTACACATTCCTCTTCCCGCTATTCCTCTTTAATCTTAGCAGTTGGTCAAACCTGTTAAGGAAAAGATTTACACAAGAAACACGCAACATTTCAGAGGACAAAAAACATGGAAGTACCTGCGATTTGCTTCGTGGCAGCAAAGTCAGAAGCTGCACAAAGAGATTTTCTGTTTTTGTTTTTTTTAAGGTCATGGCGCTGAAATGATTGCATACTTAAGATGTAGAGTACTATGAGTATTTCCTTTTCAACTGTTATTTGATGAACTACTGAGTGATAAAACAATCCATCCATGATGTTGTCCAACGTTGGACAAAAGAGCACGCTGTGACTCCAAAGCTGAGATGGAAACATTCATGTTTTATCCAGAAATATCTGAAAAACAATCATGTGAGTAAACTATAGACTTTGGAGGACATGACATGTCCAGACATTATACACAGGCTACACAAAATGAAACGTGTACTAGGATTTAAGACAATTGTTGCTTGGTGTCAAGAGATGGATTACTTACACTGCTGGTTTCAGCTCGTCTCCACCTATCATGTTACTGAAAAGCCAAACAAAGGCGTCCACTCGGTCCCAGAGTCTTCAACCAACTTTTTATCTCCAATTAGGAAACGATGAGGTTAGAAGTAAAGATAGACAGATACTGAAAATGTTTCTTGGGCCCGACAATACTAATTATTCTTACACTTATATGGGAATGGATAATTATCCTATTATGGTCAGAGACGATATTGTATTAAATGCAAAATGATGGCAAAGGTGCCGTCAGTGTGCTCAAGATGTAAGATATACATTAATACAGGGCAGTGTCAGAGGACAAGGTTCTAGGGCCACTCAGAGATGAACTCAGCAAAAGCTTCATCTTCATTAGTGGTGGTAGAACAAAGGTCCCTTGACCTTTGGTTCTGTGAAGGGATGAGAAGAGTATCAGCATGAACAGAGACCTGCCATGAAGTCCAAAGGTCTGTGACATTTTCAATGGTTTTTAAATCTGCCAGTGCTGAAACGTCGTTGCAGTGATCTTGTCTTGCTACAAACCAAACAATGTTTGCGGCGCTGCTTCAGCAAAGATAAACCAGTGGAGAACACACGCTAATTATGATCAAATGATCAATAATATGTTTGAAAGGAGCTTTGTTTGTGTTGGCTTGACATTTTTGTACATATACATGGCATTAACCTGGATGTTTGTGCGAAAACACTACAACTACAGCCCTAGGACCAGAGCTACTACGGGTCGTGTTATCAAGAAAGAGAACTACCAACACAAAGTTTTTGCGTTAAAGCACATACAAGCACATGGAACTACATCTCACCGATAAACCGATAATTGACAGTGAAATATGACTATGAACTGCTGTTTCAGAGTCCGCTACCCAACAGACTACGACATGTAGCTTGTGAGTGAATAAGCAAGTGCACACACGGTACGACATCAACCATGGATGTTCAAGTCATCAGTGGCTGCAATACTTCTTGTAAAAGTAATGGAACATTTCAAACCACTTGTGTACAGTCCAGTTTAAGACGTGCGTGTGTCCAGCTTGGTTATCCTCAAGCATAAATGATAGGACAGTTGATCTTAAGGGTTCTATGTGTCATATTTCTACTTTCCTACAAAAGTACCCACGAAAATATGAAATGACAAATGCGCAAAACATTCCTTCAGCACGTGTGCAATCAAGTGAGTGGAAGGTGTCTTACAGGCATTATTCAGCACAACAGTTATTCTTCAGATACAGCTCAATTACTTCTTGGCCTATTTATCAATGGATGATCAATCCTTTTATTTTTTTGTTTTACTAAGCAAAGTGACCTTCATTTCAGTGAGTACTGTCGCCCTGGCAGTTTATTGAGATTATGAAGGATTACCAGCTCGTTATGACAAAGCATGGGTGGCTTGAAATTCTTTTTTTTTTTTTTAAAATAACGTCTTAGCCAAGATCTCATTCGCGGGGGTAAAATGGCTGTACTGTGTAAGTAAGTTGACCTTAGTTTTTTACTACTTTTTTCACTACTACTACTTTTGCTGCGAAACAACAGTATCAGCGTGTCTTTAAAGAGAAAAGCTACGATACGACCATAATACAACAGTCTGAATTTTCGCAGAAATATCACATAGACCCTTGAAGACCTAATGAAGCCCATTTGTCCTGCTTTTCTGTTCACCCCATTTTAAAGGAGAACAAGTCTTGGATATGTTCTTAAACCAATTGAATTTTTTTGAAGAATAAATATTAAAAGGGTTGTCCTGATGGAACCAATCTCTCTTTATTATAACACATGCTTTGACTCCAAACGTATGGCACAAAACACAGCCATAGAAAGTTGAGAAAAAAGTTACAATTATCACTTCACGACGACTCACAGGGTATTAATACACAGAGAAAAGAAAATTAAACAGGGCTAGCGGTTCACACGATGTGAACCTATCTTTCTATACTACTGACAATACAAAATAAAAAATGGGTGTAGTGAATGTCATAAAATGTGTAAATCATCAAGATAAAAAGAAGCAACATTTTAAACTTAAATACAAAAAGTGTGACTCAACAGATTTTGTTTGGGAGAATCTATACACATGTTGCTGCAAGGAGCAGCAGGAGAGCGTTTAAAACCGGGGTTTCTTAGCGGGACCATCGAACTCCTCACGGACCCTGCCGTAACCAGCATTACCTGGACCCATTCCCCTAGGACCGCCCTGAGCAAAGCGCTCGTTGCGCTGTGGGGTGTAATGAGGAGGGAGGGCGTTTGGGGTTGGGACAGGATCAGTGCCACAAGCCAACAGTTCATGTCCATATGGATGGTGAATAGATCGTTATGGGAAAAGCGGGTTTTCGCATTTCGAGCAGATTTACAACACAACCAGCAGGAGACACAGCCGAAGAAACCGTTCGTTCCAATATGAAGGTCCACAGGTGCCACAGGTTACATACGGAGAAGGAAGAGAGGGTAATGCTTTCGTTAGTCAGTGCCTACCTAATATGGTCTATCCAGTGCATGCCAAGTCTACGCTACAATCCATGAGCATCAGGGCCAGCGTGTCATGGTCGCTGGTAGATTAAGATGTCAAAGAGTGACTCGGCTGTTCAGTTGAGACAATCTCTTAATGGAGACAATGCCTCTGAAAGCATCCTCCTTTTTCACAGACTTTCTATATGCCCCACCCCACCCACACACACATGCGTTCACATCTGCCTGAACCAGAATGTTCAGTACAGGTAGGTGTTGATTTACAACACAAGATTATGAACCATAAACTCAAGTGGAATATGATTTATTTGGGGTGGCAGCTGAGTTGATTGTGCAGTCACCAGATCGTACAGAGACTAAAGCTCTCACTAGTCCACTTCTACTGGGACATGGTCCGTGCACGTGGAACAGAAATGCTCACTCAGAATGGAATTTGTTTTCTTTTGCTTTTGTGTCGTTCTTTTTCAGTGTTGTCGACACAAGGTAGGTGGGACACAGCAGCTGAGCAGGCTGAAGAATTACACAGCCGGACATTAGGATTTTCACCGTTATAGAGCAGTAAAGACAACAGAAGGCAGCGTGAAATGTGGCAGTCAATGTTAATACTGTGGCCGGCCACCACAAATAAATCAACATATGTGAGGTAGAATTAACTTAACACTGACTTGCCAATTTATTAGAAGCCCCTCGGCAAAACAAAAATGTATGGTTCCACATTCAATCCCGCCATTATCAGGAAGTTTATATGCAAATAAGCACATACATTTCTCCGGGGGCTCCAGCTGAAGTTAAGGAATGAGTTTTCATGAAAAACAACAGCTACGGATGAATGTTTTCACAATGGACATATTGAATGTTACGTGTCATGTTAATGTAACTAATAAAGTGTAACTAATAAATAGGCAAGTGAGTGGATAATGTGATGTTTCAAAAAGTAAGAATACATATAATTGATCAAAATATCTTTTACGAAGCTTTCCGGTGAGTGATAAGGTCATTTTATGGGCTGTTATAATTTTCACTCAGAACATTCCATTTTCTATGGGATAGTGTTTTGAAAATCAAACAAAAGGAGAGAATATGGCCAAGCTCATGGTGCTAATCAAACCAATTATACCTTGGGATTCCAAATGTATAAAAAACAGATTTACATTCACAGCAGGAGTGTTAACATGTTTTTTACTTATGCTGAAACTGTTATCCGACCAGGCAAACTCTGGTAGCGCAGGCTCATGAAATTCCATTTTTCATCCAGTCAGATATTCACCTGAACACAAACTCACCAGGCAACGCCAGCCCCCGCCAGCTAATTCTGCATTAAAACTCTTTTTTCCCCTCCAAGTTTCATTCAGCCCTGAACCATCAACCTGCACTAAACACTCTAAACGCACACATACAAAAAAATGTTTGAGAGGGTGATGCTGATCCAGAGGACTGACTGTGTCCCCACATCACATGACTCAAAAGGTTGGTTTATAGCACAAAAGGAGCTTTACACACGATTCCAGCCGGCAACCAAAAACATCCCTGGTGGTGTCAGAGTTGATTTTTGACAAATGATGAAACAGCGAGCACAGCATAGAGGAGTGATTTAAAAAGGTACAAAACAGTGTCGACAGTGAAAAGGGGAATAAAAACACTGGTAGATGCCATTCTGCCTTGGGCCATGAAAAAGTGCCTGTCCAGCTCACAAGACAGGGCTTGCAATAGCAGACCACAACACAGAAGCTGTGATTACAGTGAGTACTGTGATGAACAATCTGATGATTTAGTGCAGGTTGACAGCGTTAGCTTCAGGTGGTCTTACACCGATGAAGACTACGGGGGCGGGAGGGGGGCTTGGCTAGCCACTGAAAGATCTCCGCCAGGCATTAGACCTGGCTCACTGACGCACCATCCGAAGACAACAGAGCCAACAGGCCTTTAAGAAGAGCTGGACGTCACGCAGAGAGAGAGAAAAAAAAACGCCACACAAAGCCACATCAACTTAAAAGTATTTCCCAAAGAGGGATACGTTACCATTTCGTTGCCCATCATGCCTCCCACAGCCTGCTGGCCGTCAAAGCCCAGTCCACCCATGGGGAACTTCTGATTCGCCACTCCAAAGGCCATTTCTAAGAAGAAGACGGGTCACATGCTTAAAATACTAGGTGACATGAGAATACTGTTAGGATTTAGCAACACATTGCTTTGAAAACAGAAGCTGAGAAGCACTTTCACAACAGGTTTGCATCTTTACTTCATATAAGTTAAGATTGTTTGTGAAATTGCTTTACAGATGAGCTGATTTTAATTTGTAAAACAGGAAAAAAAAACAACACTTACCACCCATGCCCAACGGTCCACCAGCATTCATTCTCATTTCCCTGTCCCTCTGCAACAGGAAGCAACCATTAGCATGTCATTGAGTAGTGGCCGACGGGTGACGTTCAACACCAAGTGTAACTCACGTCCATGAAGTTGCCCATCCTGTAGTTCTCTTCACGCTGGCGGCGCATCTGCTCTTCCATCTCCCTTTTGCGAAGCATTTCCTCCTCCCGCCTGCGGCGCTCTTCCTCTTGTCTGTTTCAGAGTAGGTTTAGAAAAACAAGAGTCAAATGAACTGCAGAGATCACATGCGCACAAGAAACAACCTCTGGGATTCAAATCAACATGCCTCAGCTGCATCTCCTTCCTCTTCTGCATCTCCTGACTGTGCATTTCTTCCATACGACGCAGTTCCTCCTGCCGCCTCAGTAGATCTGCGTGAAAATACAAAACTAGTTTTAAATGCAGCAGATGAACAGGTGATGTCCCAGGGAAACCTGAATAACAACAGAGAACATCTGCAAACAATCAAACATGCCTTGGCGGAGGAGGTTGGCCTGGTGTTCATGGAAAGCATCTTCCATCTCACTCTCCAGCTTCTCACGGGCCTCACGCATGTTCTTCTCCACCTGTTGCCTCTGCTGCTTTTCCATTTCATCGAGCGACTTCCACCGCTTGGAGTACTCGTATTCAAAGGTGCCTGGACGAGCGAAGCGAGGAGGTTCCACGCGCTCTCTATTAAACACAATACACGTCATGTTAGGCTAATGTGGTCACAACGCCACCCCTCAGCATTAGCGTTCAGTAAACTCCACTCATTGATTCAAGTATAACAGCTGCCGTTCCTGAACCTTAGCACCCTCCTCACACCTCCACCCTTACATTGTGCCATCTGTCAGTCACAAAACAATGACTTTGAATAATGTTAGCATTAATAAATGAGACATGCTTACGCTTGGTATCTGGGGTTCTTCTGTGCCAATTTCTCTGGGAGACCATCTTCATCATCAAACTGCTCCAGGGGCTCCACAACAACAGGTCTCGGTGACCTGACAGGGTTTAAGAAGATCCTCATTAACAGTTGATTGTAGCAGAGTTTGGAGGAATAGACAACGAAAATACTCCACAGCTAAAACAAGACAGGCTTCTTACGTGGTTAATAGGAAGACTCCTTCGTTGCATCGGTCAAGAGCCTTTCTGGCTGCAGGTTTGGAAGCAAACTCCACAATGCCTTTGCCCGTAGAGCGCCCGCGGTCATCTACAATGACAATGGCCCGTTCAACCATTCCAAACTGTGAGAAGGCTTCTTCCAGGAGTTCGTTGGAAACAAACGGTGACAGGTTCTTCACGGAAAGAGCTGCAGAGTGTGTGGCAAACCGAACACGAAGCGGTCTGCCTTTCATTGGTGTGTCATCCAACTCTGCTTTTGCAATTTCTGCAAGAGCGCGGGACTCCTGCAACAAACACACAGGTATTTAGCTTTATATTACATATCATTTTGCAAACAAAACTGCATCCATTTTACAGGTCTTACCAATCGGATGAATCCAAAACCTTTGCCCTTGTTGATGAAGACCTCACTTGGCTCTCCATATTTTGAGAATAGCTTTCTGAACTGGTCCTCTGAGATATCATTGGGTAGGTTACCGATGAACAGACGACACCGCTGTGTGTATGTCTTCTCACCAGGCTTCAGCAGCATGGACAGGGTTGCTTTAAATTCCTGTTTAGTGACAAATTAGACACTTCAGTTAATACATATACAAAATGAACCTCCTGTGTATGGATATTTTATATATATTGTATTTTATATGGCCCAGTGTCAGATCAATTGTAACCATTGGGTGACAAAGGAAACAGTTTGCCTGCCCATCCCCCACTAGCTATGAACACTTGACCTACATCCACTTCTCACGTCGTCAAACTACTGAAAAATGCTAAAACTCATAGTCACGACTGGGTGTCTTTCTCTCAAATGACACATTGCGAAATAAAACCGTATACAGCTTTATAACAAACATTTTCGCAATTTTTTGAGAGCGTTGGTCGCACTCAAGATGGCGGATGTCCAGTGAGACAAGCCGTGGGTGCGTCTGATTTGAACGCCGGCAGCCGCAGACAAACAACACCACACAAAATGAATGAGCGCACCACCCACCCGTGCTGCCCAGCCATGGTTTGAACGCGCCCGCTCAGCTAGTTAACGCCACAGCTAGCCTAGCTGCTAGCTAACGACGGCAATTGTCGATGAAATGAAACTTACCTTCGACTGGCCGAGCTCGGATGCAGTAGCGTGACTGCCTGTGGCCGCTTGCTGGTGCTCTCCCTGTACGTGCTTGAATTTATTCATCTGTGGACCCGCCTTCGGGTTTTGTGGTGGGCCCGTCCTCTGGTTCTGTGGTCCCGTCCTCTGGTTCTGCTGTTGCGGACCCGTCCTCTGGTTCTGTTGTGGTCCACCCCTCTGGTTCTGCTGAGGTCCGGTTCTCTGGTTGTGTTGAGGACCTGCCCCTTGGTTCTGCTGCGGGCCCGTCCTCTGGTTCTGTTGGGGGCCCGCATTTTGGTTCTGCTGAGGGCCTGTCCTCTGGCCTTGCTGTGGCCCTGTGTCGGGGCTTATTTGCGGAGGCTGCTTTTGCTGTTGTCCATTCGCATTTCCTCCCGGCGACTTGAGCTGCTGGTTCTGGTTCTTGTTGGCCTGGTTTGGCTGAGGCGACGTGACGTTTGGTTTCGTCGGTGTTCCATCGACGTTTGTCTGTGGCGCGGGCGTTGTCGGTTTCTCCTGCTCCTGCTTCACTGGTGGCGGTGTCTGTTGCTGCATCGGGCCTTTCATGGTGAGCGCCGGGCCTGGACTCGGCGGAGGGATAATTGGTAATCCCTGGTTGTTCTGTTGCTTTTGAGTAGCTGTCTGTTGTCCGTGGTTGGACGATTTATTGAAGTTGTTATTTTGTCCCCTCCGGTTCTGGTTTTGAAAAGGGTGATTCCTGAAATGAGGGTTTCCCATGAGTCCGCCCCGCATCGGGCCGCCGGGTCCTCCACCTCGACGTGGCTGGAAATTCATTCCCATTCCGCCGCGATTATGATGAAATCGAGACATTTCTGCTTCTCAACCACCGAAAATTGTCTATAAAAATCACAATGCGTGATACGTGGTAAATTGCTACGCAACGGTCACCACTGTCGCCTCAAAATGGCGACGATCGCTTGAATTGAAAAACTCCTTCTTCCTCAGCAAAATAAGACCCGCCCCCGTCAGCTCATTGGTTCGCGGTATCTGTGGGCGGGTCTAATGCAACTGTGCTGTGTTGAGCTGGTTCTATGTCGTCCCTCCATCCGGGACTCATAGAACCGCAGTTACAGTCGTAACTCATCGTTATACCATAGTTCTACCATACTGTATATTTTTCTGGACTCAGTATGATTAAACATATAGTGACTTACCTCATACAAAAATAAATAAGTTTAAACAACTGCTATGCTAATGTTTTGTATATTATTTACTACTTTATGTAAATACTTGATGGTTTCATCTCTGTGTGTAAAACAAAACAAAGACACTCATACTTGTGTGTACTTTTCTTCTTGTCATTTATTCTGCACACAGGTGTTTTGAAACAAAATAAATGGAGACAGGTCGTCTCACTTTAACACAATTCTGACTGCTCATCATTTTATTAACACACAAAAAAGGATGTTGGTGACTGTGACAACAAAACACAATGAAACGTCAATCAGTTAAACACACAAAAAATGAACCAATTACAACATACAACCCAGGTAAAACACAGTACACAGTGCAACGCTGTCACACATGTTAGAATAAAAAGAACTGGAGGGGCAAGGCAGAGAGAACACAGGGCAGCATCTGAGACTGAGTATTTGACACGTGCAGACATTCGTGGATTTGTCAACAACAATCAAAGCAGATGTTGGTCATCCTTTCCCACCATTTGTTTTATTAATCAGGTTCATGAAAAGTGAAGCTAAATTAACATTCACAAAGGAAAAAGAACAACACCTGATAAATTTTTACGCATTTGAATCCTCACATTGCGTTTAACTTTTAAAATCTGACCAGTGTAGAGGTGAGCATTAATCATGTTTTAGTTTGAATCTGACCTTTAATATACTGTGAGTGGGTTACGTTGTAAGAAGGGAGGCATATTTTGTACCATCAGGAATGAATATTGCAGTTTTAACTTGGGACTGTGGTGTGGATGAACAAACCAGTTCAAATGATGATGATGATGAAGAGGTGATTCCGCTGAGCAAATGAATGGGGAAAAAAGGACAAGTTGTTGGGAAAAGCGATGGACAGACGCTGTGCAGTCTGCACAGGCTTGTAACCACCTGAACTGTTTGTTGTGGTTCAGGCAGATGAATCTTTCTTTGAGCTTGAGTTTTTTTTTCCATTAAATGAAATAGCACAGGGTGGAAAAACATTTAATTGGCTTTCTTTTATTCAAATTTTCTTCAGTTTGTTACACATTGAAAAAAAGGAAGCCTCACCCCCAACCCTTCATATTTAAATGATCCTCTTTAGTTCCTGATGTGAGAGCAGGACACGTTTTCACAGTTTGGAAACAATCTGAGGTCCGGTTCACCTGGCTTTTACGTGCGCTCCCAGGTGATCCAACCACAGGTGGACTGCTCTTTGCTCAGGTGTGACGCTCTAACTCACATGTGGCATTTCACGTACAGGTGTGATGCTCAATGCATAGGTGAGACGCTCTACGTACAGCTGTGGTGCTCTAACGTACAGGTGTGACCCTCGACCTACGTTCAGGTGTAACACTTTACGTAAAGGTGTGACCACAGGTGTGACACTATGTACAGGTAAGATGCTCTATGCACTTTACATGGAGGTGTGACGCTCCACATACAGCTGATGCCTCAGGTACAGGTGTGATGCTCTACGTAGAGGTGAGGTGCATCGTAAAGTCGGGTCTGAGCTCCAGCACTTAGAACCGTCCACTTGTGGTCCGATCCCCCAGGTGAGAAAAGGGCAGAGAACCGTCACTGCACCTGAGTCAGACAGCGGGACCACGCTCTACGAACGCCGCTGGGGGTGGGTGAGACACTCAGACTGGTCATGGACAGATGAACAGCAGATGTCTTACAAACATGAAGGCGTGATCGCTGTAAAGACGTGTTGGAAACTGAAGCAAAATGAGGTAAAAGTGGCGATAGACGGGGATCAGGATGGTGAGAGATGTTTAAACGTGAAAGGAATGTTCCAATGTGAATCCACACTTGTCCCTCAGAACGCTACAACATCTTTGTCATGGTTTTATCAAATGATCAAATAGTGTTTGGACTGAATGTGAAGCACTCTGTTTAGCAGTGTGGATCAAATCTGTGTGTGTGTGTGTGTGTGTGTGTGTGTGTGAATGAGTGCGTTATCTCATGAATGTGTGTGGAGGAGGGGTCTCTCATGGCTGTTTCCTGTGGGAGAAGAATGGCAGATCAGGGTGGTTTGGGAGGGTTGAGAGGTCAGTGTCTCATGGGGTCACACTAGGGATGAGGTGAGGTCAGATCCGGGGCAAATACTTCTCAATAAATTCCTTTACATTTGCCATCTCCTGCAAGAAAGAAAACATGACGTCATGACATCACATGCAGCACCCTGATGCTGTCCCAGTAAGATAACGCTAGTTAGGAGGGTGTTCCATTTGGCAACTTCCTATCTGCAACTTGTATACGAAAAGGGACCAAATCGGGACAGCAAGCGGAACACACCATCAGTCACCAGCTGTCAGAGTATAGTCGAGTCCACGGAACGATCTGTACTACAGGAAGCTGAGTGGTGAAATGTTAAACTAACCGTACGTGTATGTTCAAGTGTGTGACACGACATCGGTGTTACCTGAGGACAGGACATGTGAGGAAGCCCTGGGTAGGTTTTGAAGGTGATCATCTGAGGGTTGACTATGGATTTGAGTTTTTCTGCCGTCATGTTGCCGAACTGCAAGGGGATCATGACGTCCATCTCACCGTGGCACTGCAAGATCGGGATGTTCTTGTGGCCGTTGGAAGCCTGCGGAGCAGAGACATACATGCTTGGACGACATCTACACACTGGCCAGTGAACACAACACCGTTCACAGGATTCAGATGACTGTATATGGAAGGTGTGTTCATTTGTAAATGCTGAACCTTGTTCCTGATGATACTGAATCAGCAGAATCAATTCAGTAAAAAGATTCTTTCAAGAGATTCATCACTCACTCAGGGCTCATGTTTAGTCTGTACACAGCGCACCAGTTCCTTCTCTGCGTATGATAGGATCACAAACTTCCTCTCGTACACTCAGTTCGTTTTGTTTCAGTTTCGTTTGCATTGTAAGTTTTGTTTGCAGTGAGTGATCCGTGTCAGTCGACTCATTAACGGGGAACAAACAAACGAGCAGGTTCATCTGCAGCATTCAGCTGAACTGTAAAATGAACCAATCTTTTCACTAACTGAGTCAGTACAGTTCATTCACCCAAAAGATCTGTTCTTTTGAGTAAATCATTCACATCTTTGTGTTTTCTTCTATAATGCAGTTGTGACACTACTAAAGTACACTCTTTCTCTATGATGAAGTACACCTCCTGCATACAGCCTGAAACAGTCCACCTAGTACTTGAGCTAACCCAATTAAAAGCCCCAAGTGACATTTCCTTGTGCTAAAACTGTTGGCGTACCGAGGGGAAACTCTTGTGAAGTGGTAGCCAGCAGCTGAGAGCCACAACCCCGGCCAACTGATGCTGGCAGGTCAAGGCGGTGTACAAGGACAAGGCCCCACCCTGAGGGAAGAAGCAGGGACAAAGTTGATCACAGAGGAACCTTTCCTGACACACGGTGCAGCCAGCGGGGGACACGGCTGTGACTCCTACCTGAGAGAAGCCACCCAGCATTATACGGTGTGGGGGGATTCCATTTTTAGCCTCATGTTCGATTATGGCCTTGACTGGAGGAGAACAAGAAGGGAGACGTGTTAACTGCTCAGATTATTGGTTTAAATCATTCATTGACAACAATGTGTTGAACTCATAAGATGTCTGCTGTCAGGATGCACAGAGGGTTTTCTGGGGACATTCAACAGCAGGTGTTTGAAACAAATAAATACGTAGTGAATGAAGCAGTAGTGAAAAGTTGATCAACATAAAGGATTTTTTTCAACATTTTAATGCAAAGACTAAGCAGTTGGTGTTTGATTGTGGTAATTTGAATATTCTCTCCACTCAGCCCCCGTCACGTGTTTTCTACGCTTTGACCACAAGGGGGAGCTTCAAATCTCCAATGTGCCACTATGTTTCGTGTTGAGGAGGTGGAAGCGAAGGCCTGACAGGAAGCTAAGGTGTCGGTGCAGGAGTCGGCAGAGGAGCCGACAGAACTCTGACGTTATCAACTGCAGAGCGACGGGAAACAAGCGGTGTGGACTGATCCTCCACACCCCACCTGACATGTCTGAAATACTCACTGTTGTCTGCTGCCTTCTTGATTCCAGATTCGTCCTCTGGGGACTCGGGGCTGAGACCCATGAGGTCAAACCTGCACAAATGCACACGCCAGCGGTTAAAAACATCAATAGAGACAATCGCAGCGTCGTCAATGGCAACATGGGAGGTTATTGTGGTTTCCAGGGAAACAATAACATTCAGTGTTGAGCTCAAAGGCGTTCTCTTCCACCACGCCAACTCACCATGCCGGCATCATCATCTTCATGTTGAGAGTGACAGGGATTTGGGGCCTGTGGGGGAGAGAACACAACAGTCTTCAACAATAAACTATCTAACCTGCTTTTGCATTCAGATTCCCAATTAGCCGCAAAGAAGAAGTGGATCGGTGAGTGTCTGACAAAGTATGGATCGGAGACATAAAAAGACTCACGCGTGGGGGCAGATGAACTTCACGTGCGGCAGCTGGATCTCCGTCAGGGTTTCTGCCCACCCGTGCCTGAGAGGAATCACAGAGAA
>CAAKHB010008660.1:52806-66489 GCA_901007665.1 Aeoliscus strigatus
CCTCCCTGCAGAGAAAGTGGATAACAACAATTTAACGTGCTGGCAACCCAGCGCCTGTTGGCTTCAAATCAGACACGCCGCAGACTTTATCAGCTCTAAATACTCTTTCATGTGATGTTTGATGATATTCAGAGCTGAAATTAACGACCGTGTGATTTGATACTTAACAACCCTCCCTCGACTGATTATCCCTTTAGTTTTCACGCTCCGTTCCAGCTGTGCAACAAAACAGCATTTATCTAAGATTCGGCTACAGGTGGATTCACATTCACAGTAACATGGAGACAAAAGCTGGAAAAAGTCAGTTCTCAGAATTCAAGATGACACTTTTGTTCCTAAAGTCCGTTGACCTTTGTTACCATCAGATGTGCCTGAAATCACGTCCTCGCTGATCAGTGGCTTGGCGATTTAAGAGAAGCGATAGAAGCAGAAGTGGAGCTGAAAGCGGTGGCCTTGAGCTCAGACACTGATTCTCCATCCTGTCTCAGTGTTGCTAAGGTGCTTTACACCGTGAAATGAAAGCGTGTTGGGTGTTTGTCGCTTCGCTTACCGCTGCGGTCTCCTTCTCCGCCCCGGACACCGTCACAGCCTCGGCGAGCAGCGGCACAGACATGTTGTTGCCACACATACACTGTTAAGAGGTGCTGCAGCCGGGGAGACAAGAGAAAGCAGAAGTCAGCTGACTACAGATGAAACATGCTGTCTTGCGTGCAGGAGTATAGAACATACGCACAAACTGACATTGCCAGACGGTTGGACTAAGTTGACTTGTCAAGCCTCCACATTAAGTATTCAACAAGTAGATGGAAGCGTTGGAATCCATTTGGATTCTTCAGATCCTGTGGTTAAAGGAGACAATGTTCCTCTGGAGCCTTCTGAGCATGAGGAATGTTTTTAATGCTACGGATAACAGATACCAGCTGATCCACAACACCTCCCATCATTCTTTTATTACATCAGCCTGACGCTCTGGAGCCATTTGATTACATCCTGTTCAACTGGAGACGTTGTCTCTCTAGTGAACTGTGCAAGCTCAGGGAAACAAAAACGGAAACAAATCCTTTCAATGACACATCTTTTATGTTTGACTTGGTCTTTTGTTTGATTCCCATTATCGTGGGGAAACACCGTGTCATTAAGGTTTTGTTTCCAACATTATTACAAATGTTGTAAAAGCAGCACATTGCTGCAACATTATATCCTCATGTCCCCATTTCTCACCGGTTTATTTCACATAATTTCTTCTTGAAAACTCAGTTGATCAGTGGTTTCGCTGAATGTCACTGGTCAAAGACGATGACCCCCGAATAACACATTTTTTTGTCCCAGTCTGGGAACCGCAGACATTTGAAGCGATGTTTGCTGTACCGTAGTTCAGTCGGACCCCAACCGACGTCATGAACAAAAACAATGAACAGCTCTGTTTGACCATTACAACTCTGGCTAGTTATCAGTGCAGCACGCCCCCCCAACACACACACACACAGAGTTATAAAGACAGAAACACAATGACCCCGCCGCCAAACCTGAAAGAGCAGCTGTGATTCATGTGTTTATGTGTCGGGCAGGTTTCTGCGGTCAGCAAGGGAGCAGACTCATTAACTAAACACCCCCCTCCCCACCACCACCACCACCACACACACACCTCCTCCACCTCCCTCTTAATGTATTCTCCCTTATGCTGCACAGTGAGTCTGCCGACGATAACAGCATGAAAACCTCTGTTACTGTCGAGTCGAGAAGTGAACGCCCTTCGACTTCCTGATGATGGGAGATGATGCAGGTGAGACAGCGTGCAGCCTGATTGGTTAATAAGCGCGAGGAGACCGTAAAATGTCTGGAAGGTTAATGTGTAAACTGGGATTATACTTTATGAGTGTCAGAGATTCCACCGCTGTTATGACCGAGGCGCTAAATGGCTGCTCAGTTTATTGGTGACTAATTATCAGTTGAAGGTCACATCAACAGCCAGTAGAAGGCAGATTGAAGAGTCCAAAATGTGGACAAAAGACTCGTGAACTGACCCTTGATAAATGAGTAATGGCTGTACAGTAACGGTAAGCATGGGGAAACCACCTCCTATGGCACAAAGCACAGTTCCTGGTACGTTCTTAACAGCGTCAAACTACGTGAAGAGGAGCAGTCCTTGTTAGCTGCAGATTTTAATCTGTTTCAGCATGTGACACATCCAAAATGTGACACGGCCAATGATTAAAATGCGCATTCGTTGGCACCAAATTCTAATTCAACCAAATGTAATTTAGCTAAAAGGGAACATGGAGAACCAGAGCGTTGCTGTGACAGCACGTGAGCGTGGAGGTGTCAGAGATGGCAGACCGAAGGAGCGTGCTACAATCGGTTTTAAGCGGTAGAACAGGCTCTTCCCAAAATATGCAAATGTGGCTTCACAACATCTTTTTCCCACCTGTTTTTGGGCAGCTGACAGATACAATGCTCTCTCACCACAGTGCCAGGATGAAACACAGGTTTCAGAGAATTCTCTGGGAAACAATGGTTCACTCTGCGCCTCTGGAGGAGGCTGCTGATTAAAAATAGTGCTCAGCTGGGCACAAGCTGCATATCGACCAATTCAGGTTGGCTCTGAAAAAACAAGTGCGTTCATGTTTACTGGCATGAAATCTAATCACATACGGCTTCTGACAAGACCTTCACGATGCAGGCGCAGCTCAGTGGAAACATCAACCCACCGGGGAACTTAAGAACATTCGACTGACTCACCATCAAAACAGTGACGGTCATCAAGATATATGAAGTATCTGTTTTGGATACAATCAATGAAGCTATGGAAGACACACCACTGCCTAAATATATCAGTATTGAGTCCTTTCTTTAGTTTTACTACCATCAGCAAACAACTAGCTGACACAGATTAGTGTTGAAGCTAACTGTTACTGTTCAAATTGAATTTGTAATTTCAATTAATGTGAGATAACACAGGGTAACTTAAACTGTAAACTTCACTATGTGCAATAGTCATCACTATCATTATCATGTAAATGTGTATAATATCTTGTACATATTGTGTGTATTGAATGCTAACTTAGTATAGTATAGTATTTTGTTACCTGTAAACATTGCACACACCACTTTCCTACAGTAATGCCGGAAGTTTCCCCACTGTGGGACAACAAAGCCTGAGTTCATCTTAAAAGTGGCTTCATACATGAATGAGCACAGTTGAAATCACATGTAATTTCTTTCTTTTTATTTCCCCCAGCACAAGACTAGAAACACAACAACAGGTAACAATGTCAGATTTATGTTTGAACAGTCTCTAAGATTGGATGTTAGGTGGCGCAGAGCAAGAAGGAGAAGGGGAAAGCCAAATGTGATCTGGGCTGCAGCCAATTAAAAGCACATCACGAGTGTCCTGCCTGCATGACTTCAATGAGAGCAAGAGGAAAACAGTGTGAGCAGGCTCAAACACACACCAACAGCCAGCTGCAGACATCTGTCTGTCCGATGGCCACGGACGGCTGGCAAACAACAGGATAATATGCGGCACTGAGTGATGGGCACCCTCCTCCTCCTCCCTCTCTCTCTCTCACACACACACACACACACACACACACACACACACACACACACACACACACACACACACACAGCTAACCTTGCTCTCCGCCTGCTGCTGATGAAGTTAAAAGCTAGCAAGCTAGCAGCACTGCACTCCAGGAGCACACTTCAACTAGTTAGCGTAGCAACAGCGATGCTACCAAAAGGAAAAAGCATGAAAATGGCATTTGTGTAAATATTAAACACGAAGAGGAACGAGGGGAAGAAAGTGAATGTTTGAACATTAGCAATGGTTTACAACCATCCTCCTCGGCAGCAGCAGTGATGGCATTCAGCGTTCACCAAAGCCCCCGCGAAAAAAAATACACCATCTGACTGACTCCAGCCGTCGCAGTCGGATTTAATCCCGGTTTATCGCGCTCTCTCACACGCGCGCGCACGCACGCACAGACACACACACATAGATACATACACATACTTAAACAATAAACCAGCTAGTACCGCAAGTGCTGCTAGCTAACACACACAATTGTATTGTCTCCCACCGGTGTCAGTTCTCTACCTTGGGTCACCGCTAGGACGCCAATTTTACACGCCAAATACGGGTGATATTTCAGGCTACTGCTCAAGCACCAAAACAGCCCCGAAGCAAGTCGCCTTGGACCGGGAGAAAGTGGTGAAAATTACAACCGCGGCCCACTAGCCGACAGACGTTGATCCACTCACCGCTTGCTGTCCAGTTCACGACGGAGCGGAACTTCCGCTACAGTCCGCAAACAGGGAGGGGGCGTGGCCGTGCGTGATGGCGTCATCTCACACCCCGCCCTTCCGCTCATAATTATAATCCACGATGGAATCAAAGTACAGCTATTGTTGTGCTTTTATTCCATGGTGCGAATAAACACCTAACGGAAGTTACGAATGTTAAAGTTATGTAGAAACGTCAAAACACGTTTAACCAGTTTTTGTGTAGATCCAAGGAATTATTTTATAAAACGTTCCGTGCTAATGTGAATTTCTCTTGGAGATTAATAAACTATCTAGTATCGATCTACTGACTGATGACTTCTAAAACAGCAACTTATAAAAAGTGATGTATTTTTTATTCATCTTACAAAGTACTTAAAATTGGCTGTTTGAAACCTTTGTAGATAAATTCAATATGAAAAATGAGCAGTGACTCAATCGCTGGTATAAAGAAAAAGTTATCCGACATACAACAATCTTAAATGTTTTAACGGAATTACAAAGAACAAACAGCAACCTGAACCGTTCCAGAAGACTTTACTTATTGGTTTGCTGAAATGTTTCCCTTTGAGGAAATGTGTTTTTTTAACAGTGAAAAAACATAGGATCAGTCCCACTTCTACCCACCAGATGGCAGAACGGTTCAATTAAAACATCAACCACTTCAATTCTTCTGTAATTTGTCACTGAAATCATCCAGTATATTTTTTTTAAAATGCTCTGGGATTCACGTTTGCAACTCAAAATGAATGGAACCTTGTCATTTTTATTTTCATCAGTTTAATTTCAGCTGTCACTTTCTTTCACAACAGGTGACAGATGTATAAAGTAGCAGACTTTGCATTCATAAAGCGTTAAGCCCCGTTCTTCAAGCCGTCACTCGTTATTGCCACAAAAACAGTGACACCGCTGGTCCTCACATTTCAGCGTTCAGTCCCGGTCACGCTCGGCCAACCTGCACGTTAACAGCAATGCGCTCGTCTTTGACCCGCATCCGTGGCCGTCAGCAGACGCCACGGAAACCCCCATGGCGCTTCCTCTCGCTCAGCTCTCCGAAGTGCTCAGGAAATGAAGTTGGTTTGCGGGATGATGCTCTCCACTTTGTGATCTGTGGGATTCGCCGTCGCCTCATAGTTGCAGATGGTCACTTCATGCCTGTGAGCCTGGAAAGGAGTCAGAGAGCAGACCGACAGAGGACACCACCATAAAAAACATAATTTCTGTGAAAATACTTGATATATTTCTGTTTTTCATAATTCAGCAGAGTTTCATATAAGACGAAACACATACAGTCAGAAGCTGACAGAAGCTCCCAGACAGTCCAACAATATTGCTCATTTTATGAAACAACCAACGCCTTCATCACCCTGGTGACAGTGATAACATGGTGCAGGAGGTGAAGTCGCTCTATTGTCCTGCTGGATCTCAATTCTTCGTTCACTATTCTAATTTATTTTCGGTCATGACCTTCCATCTTATTTCCAGACAAGCGAATCAATCAACCTGCCACTTCAGATAATCAGAGAGTAGTAAGTAAAACACACACACAATGATGTTGTTGCACAATGACAACTGACCTCAGAGTATTCTCCTCTGAGGCCGATGTAGTAGACACGGGTGCTCTCTGCGCCAAAGTTCTTGGAGATGTGGATGGAGAGATGGTGGACGTTGGAAAAACGCGCTATCCTAGCAAGAAAAGGATGACTTAGAGTGAATTACACATTAGACACTCACTGTCCACGAAAGTCATGATTGTTTGTCTCTTGTGTTTGCACATCTAAAAGCCCCAAACTGGTCCACGTTTCCCAAACTTTTCCTTTTGAGCTGGAACATATGTGGTGATCACCATCAGTTTAAGGTTTCTTCTCACTTGGTTGGATACTCCAGCTGAGCTGAGGGGTCTCTGTTGAGTCTGAAGGCCTGTTCGGGTTCTCTGCCGGTGTCGTCGAAGGACATCTGAGGGATGTTCTTGTACCTAAAGTCACACAACAAAAGAATCATTTCACAGACCTGCAGCTCGGACATTTCTGACTATTACTGTGAAGAATAAGACCACACCCCCTCCGCGCCTTCAGTATGTGATGTGACAATGACCTCGGACCCAACACTCACAGTCGTATCTCGGCTGGATGAGATTCGTCATCTTCTCCGGCGACGATGACGCCTTTAAGCTTCACACTGCCTGTAAAACTGAAAGAGATGACACATGACATGACACATGAGACGCTGGGGGCGTGGGGGGCGGCTTGGCTTCGGCTTTGTCTTTCACCGCATGTAAACGTTGAGAAGTGAAACATTAAATTGCAACCAGTAGTTCTGGTGTGGAGTTACACACACACACATTTCATAGGAAAATCAAAGACATGCAGCGCGTGTTGTGAGTGTGTGCATAGGGAGCAAAGCAGGAAGTAGACATGTCCCTGCAGGAGAAATGTAAAAATGTGAGATTTGTATTAGAAACGACGATAAAAGAGTGAACTTACGGGATGTTGAACAGCAGCTCCTCATCTGCATCACTTTCCACAAACTGGAGGAGAGAGAGTTTCTGCATATTCATTTCATTTTAGAGAAGGTTACCTTCATTTCAGTCAAGTTAAATAACAACGAGCAACTGCCTTGAGATGGAGCAAACTATAAGGCTTCAGTTATGGAGATTGAAACAAACGTTTTGATACGTTTTAGTTTAGAAAGGATAAAATACACAGTTTACTTAAGTCCCCGGGTAATGGGCAACTACTGGGGATCCCAGTCATCAAACCTCGGTTTGTTAGCCAGCGGAGCTTCACGGAACCCTCCTCCCCGCACAGCTGCACTCACTGGCGGCACACAGGCAGCCAGCACCCCGGTGCTCTGCCGGTCTGTTCCCCACCGGTCCGCGGCGCCTACGGGCGGTTACCTTGTCCCGCTCGGTGCGCTTGTCCCACGGCTTGAACACCAGCCTGCCGTCGCCCTCCCGGCTCTCGTTCAGACACTGCAGCTTGTCCAGGTCGATCCGCCGGTACAGTCCGTACTCCAGGCCCCGCTCCGCCGGCTCGTGCTCGCCTTCACACCCACAGCCGTCGCCGTGACCGTGGCCGTGACCGTGACCGGACATGCTGGAGCTGGAGTCGGTGCTTTTTGTCACAAACTGCCCGCAGAGACACCGGAGGCACCTCTGAGCCACAGGGACTCTCCAGAGACACGGCGAGTTTCACTCTAAACGTCCAGTGTTTTCTGTTGTGTCATGTGATACACAAATATAATACTTCCGGGTTAAAATTCTTCAAAGTTTCAAAATAAAACACGACGACTAACCGTTTTCATTGAAAACATATATATTGCAAATGAAGAAAATTCCAGATTTATTTAAGCTCTGATAAAGAAAAATCCTACGTCTTGATAGGTAGGAAAGAGTTTGATTTGTGACCTCATTTCCTGATATTTCCACAATTTGATTTTTTTTGTTATTTACTTCCACCTATGATGCGTCACTTTATTAACTCATTTTGGTAGTATTCACATTGAACTGACACAGCTTAAATAAGTCTTGATGGTTTTATGCTTTATTTTATAGAGGAGGGGGAAAAAAATCTCTGAACAAGCTTATAGTTGAACATTACATACTATGTACATTATCAAAATGCAACTGTATTATTGTATTAAATTGTAATGACTATTTGGTCCACAGACACATTACTGTATCTTTGTGGTGTGTCCATTTGTGTATTTATGGATACAGTAATTAAATGGTTTTACTTTGAAGACGACCAGCTCTAGCTCAAACTTTAACTATTGAACATGTCAAATCCTGTAAGGTGAAAAATTCGCCACAGATACCAGCACACACACACAAATACACACACAAACACACACACACACACACCAGCTTAAAGGGCAAAAAGTCAATTTTAATAAAAATGACCATATAACATTTGTTAAAATCTAATAAAATTACAGTTTTTCATCTACTTCCTTTAGGGCCCGAGTTGTGGGGTGCCAAGTCCCAGTAAATAATATAAGTAATAAATACAATTCATCAACATTGTAGATTTCATTGTAGCTCCAGACGTCCAACAACATTTCTTCCTTATTATTTTCCTCATTTTGGTTTTGCTTCCTGCAGCCTCGTCAGGACTCAGAGCTATTTGTCACAGTGAAGCAGAAATAAACAGCAACGTGCACATTTGACAGCAGGGAAACATGATCTAATGCTGCAGGAAGTTTGAAACCAGACCACAATGGTGTTTGTGCAGTTCGATGACCTCGTCTGAGCCCCCACACGGTTAAAAATGCACAAGGCAAAACACGTCAGGTTCCTCGTGTTTTGTCTTTCTAAAAAGCTTTGACCAGCCAGATGACGTCAGGTGGAGTCCAACGGGCATCATACAGTTAAAGGACGAACCAAAGTGTGTGTTTCCTGATGTTCTGGATCATTCCCTCACGAGTGAAACAAACAACAGTGATTTTTTTTTTGTTGGTTTTTCTGTGCAGAGATCCCTTCAAAACGATTCTCCTGGAGAAATTGGGGGGGAGAAAAAAAAAGTTTGTGTCCTTTGTTTCCTGTATATGCTGACACTGACGTCCACTGGTCGTAGTTTAAATACTTAAAAGACAAAACAGATTTTATAATTTAAATAGAAAAATGTCACCAAACGTTCATATGTTTGGTTGATAAACATGATGGTGTGTGGGTGTGTGTGTGTGTGTGTGGTGGAGGGGTCTCCAGTAAATCTGAAACATAAATTTAAAAACATGTTTGAAATAAAAAAAGAAGTACATTCAGTCTCTTATCTTATCGACGGGAGAATCTGTTCTTGAATGCTTTGATAGTTTTGGCCATCATGGGGGCGATTTCTGCCAGAACACAAACCACAAAACAACAAATGAGACATTCATTACCTCCGCAAACATCGGTAGCTTCCCTCCGATGGAGTCACCGTTGATACATTCATGCTAGCATACGTTGGAGTACCGTAATTAATCAGAAAACACTCAGTCCCTGAAAGCTGAGACTAGTCAAATTGCTGTCATTGTCATTCACAAGGAAACAGAGTGAATGGGATTACCGTAATGACAGCAACATGGCTGCTGTCAACTTTCAGGAACCGACGGACCTTTTTCTCCTTCTTCACACCAGGTAGAGGAACCCAGTGACAGTCAGCTTTCACAAACTTTTCAATGTTTTCTGATGCGCAAATAGTCGTGTAATTACGGTACTCCAAAGTACGCCTGCGTGAGTGCCACAGTAAAAGGGTTCAAAAGATTCTCCGAGCTCACACACACTTACTTTTGACCTGTGGTTTGTCGCGGGCGGCGTGTCCTCCTGCTGCTGCCCCCCCCACGAAGGGAGCAGAGGAACGCGACACGCTGGGAGGGGGGTTTTGATGGGAGGACGAGGAGTTGGTGTGAACTGGCCTGATTCTGAAAGGAGACATGAGGTCATGAAGATCATTCATAATATTAAAATAATATTTCCACGTGTGCCTAAAAATAATTATAGTCGCAACAACTCAAATCGTGATTTGATCCCCAATGTCCCACTGACTTGATGGGGGCGGCGGCGGCAGTGGAGGCTGTCGAGGAGCCGTCAGTGGTGCCAAACCTCTCCTGCCGGCGGCGGACGTCACGCGGCGGCTTAGCGACAGAGTTCACAAACGCCATCTTAACCTGCCGCCCTGCCGACGACAACAACAACAAGACGAGGCCCGGTTTAGGACCTCCTGATCAAACTTGTCAGCAGGTTGGTCTGAGCGGGTCGCACCTTTGGGCTTGTTGGCGTGTGCAGAGCTGATGTTCTGGGTCAACATGCGGAGCCGCGCCTCGCGCTCGTCGTGCAGCCTCAGGTACATCTCCCGCCAAGACTCGTACTCCTGCGGCGACTCGCGCTTAAAGTCACGCTGACAATGACGCATCCACAGCTCGTCAGAGTCCTCAGTGAACCACTGGGACGAGAACGAGGCAGGAAGTTACAGGAAGTCCAGAAGGCGTGAAGTCTCCCGCTGTGACGTGCGTGTGCGTGTGTCACCTGGTTGCTCTGCTCAATGCGATACAGCTGCTCTGGAGTGCATCGCTCCAGAACTGGCTCCAGGATCTCAAATGGAACTCCACCCACTTCAGCGATGGCTGAAAGCACACGGACACTCACTATCACATCTGAGCACTATGCGTTATCCATCTTCACGTCCCAGACGGGTGGAGCTCACCAGAGCAACTATCCAGATGGAAATAAAATCAAACGCGCCAATACTGGAACACATATTCATGTGATTAACATCTGGATATGAAGCCGTTCAAAAGTGTACGTGGATGAACGGCAGCTTTTGGTCTCAGAGGGTTACAAACACCTATGTGTTCCAGAGCGCTACGGCGCCATCTGCTGGAGGCCATAAGCGTTACTCACAATCAATGTTGTTCTGCAGCACGCGGATGCACTGCTCGTACAGAGTCATCATTCTGGGCAGGTAGGACGTCTTCGACCCAGAGTAGACCACCATCTTTGAGTTGAATCGCTTCCCGGTGAACCCGGCGTCCTCCTCATCGTTTAAGACGGGAACTGGAAGAGGGAGGGACAAACCATCACGGTGGGGGCAAAAATACAGTTTGCGCCAACACCCAAACTGAGTTGAACTGGCAAAATAAAATCTTTAGAAACATCTAGAATACAAACAGCTGGAGACAATGAACATGTGGACGACTCCTCATCAATAAACTGACTCATTCCATTTAACACTCAATGGGATACTTTTATGTACTCAGTCAACTGTACATACACAGGTTTGGGAAGTCTGTACCTTTCCGTCTCTGGGGGGACAGGGGTGTGAGGTCGATGGAGGGCAGCGGTCTGTAATTGGGCTGAATCGCTGGCAGAGGGATTTCCGGAAGAGTCGGAACGGCTTCCACCACCTGCTGAGACACACGCACTGACATCAGCCCGCCATTCACCGCTCGCACCAGATGAGAGCTTCTTACCCGTTTGCGTTTTTCCGGTTTTTCCGGCACACCCGACCCGGAGCCTGAATGTGACCGCTTGCTGCTCTGAGTGCCGTTGGTTTTGCTCCCTTTGGAGGAGGAGGAGGAGGCGGCAGGCTGCGTGGTGCGTGTGTGATGGGAAGACGACACGGAGGCGGGGGAAGAGTGAGACAGACGACTGTGTGAGGAGGAAGAGGACGGTGGCTTCTTCTTCTTCTTGATGGCCGTCGGGGCGTCGTATGTGAGGAAGGACTCAAAGGACATGGTGGGCGTCTCAAAGACCTCCTCCTCGTCCTTGACAGGCGAGTCCCTGGCTGCTCGCGGTCTCCCTGGCGACAGAGAGGCAAACACAATGAGCCTTTGCTGGGCGCTGACTTTTTCTGTCAGCGAACACACACCCTTACCATCGTCTCCTCCTCTCTTCTTCTCCTCCCTCCTGCTCTCCGACTTCCTGCTGTGCTTGGCAGAAACCTTCTGGAGCGGACTCCGTTCTCTCTCTGCGCCTCGGTTCTTCCCCTCGCTGCCGCCGCCGCTCATCTGCACGTGCCGCTGCGGCTCGTCCCTGTTTCGGTCTTTGTTGGGCTTTGTGTGTCGGGGCTCTTTTCGGGGAGGAGGAGGGGGAGGGCTGGGCTCGGGGCTCTCGTACTCGTCGGACTGGTAGCGTTGAGGTGAACTGTACCGCTCGTGCTGTGGAGGCGAGGGAGAGTAGTTTGTGTGATAGCCCTTCTCCTCCTCCTCCTCCGCCTCCTCCTCCTCCTCCTCCATGTAGGAGGGCTCTTCCTCGGGGGAGGGCTCACGGGCACGTCTATGACCAGTCTCTGAGCCTCGGAGGTGTGTGTTTGAGCGCGATGCGTCTTTAGTGGCGTGGATGCTGGCAGGTCTGTTGTTAGAACATAAACGTACATTTCATGTGTCAACGTCCCCGACAGCTTTGTAAATATTAGAAACATTCATATCACAGGAAATTCAGAGAAAAAAACAACATGAGCATTTTTAAATTAACAAGCAAAACGATCCAGGACAGGAGACCCATTTATGTAATTATCTAGCTAACAAAACGGAACCTTCCAGACGACTTTCTGCTCAAATGAAATGAATGAAATGCAATGTTTGATTTCCACTCAACCAGAAGGCAGAGTTACAGTGGGATGAACTCTCTTACTCTCTTTCCTGATAAAACACCAGACAAACAGGAACAAGTGTGTGAATGTGAAACAAGAAGCATTAGCTCATACCTATCACACACACGAGTTTAATCTCGCCCCCTCGACCTCGTCTGCTTTATTTCACCGACACAGAACATTTAACGATCCCTGCACAGAACGTGTCTGTCTCTCCTGCACCGCTACGAGACGTTCTCATGCTTGTTATTGTTTGAATAGATCGATAACGGCTGTCCTCTTTCTCTCTCTCTCTCAACACATCCTTCTATTACGTCAGAAACTTTCTCTGCACATTATCAGCTCTGGAAGCGTAAATTCAGTGTGTTGAAGCTGCAAACACACACGGCGCACATGCCGACACAGCGTGTTTTACTCTGAAGAGTCATCAGAGAACACAAACCGATGCCGACGCCGCTGAGGGGGAAAGAGAAGGAAAGGGAAGTTCACGGCAACAGAACAGAACACGGCTGCAGAACGAACGTACCTGTCTGCAGACTGAGGGACCAGTTTCTTCCATTTGGCCACGAGGCTTTTGGCCACATCTGCAGCTACTTCATGTTTCCTAAACGAGTTCACAGTCTTCCCGACTCCAGTTTCCTGCGAGATGAGGAGAGTGAGTGATCACGCGTGCGGGATGTAAGACCATGGACGGAACTTGTGGGGTGGGTGAGGAAGAGTAAGACTGGATTGTTGGTGAATATTTTAAAATTCAAAAACAAAAATGAAAGTCAGACAGTCAGACCTCTGATTTGTCGTAAACACTCTGCAGCTCGTCGGCGTCACTGGACTAAATGATCAAACATGTGACCCCACATGGAGGCCATGTTCTTACCACCAGAATGTCCACAGTCATTGGAAGCTCCCCGAGACGTTTCAGAGTCTTCAGCAGCTGGGAGAGAAAAAGAAAACGTCATTAATGGTATTAAATAAATATTTTACAAGACACATGGAGAAATGAAGGAGGTTGTGCAAAATGCATAAAATACAAATATCTAGAATTGGCTTGGGACATTTGAGAGAGATTAAATGATAATAGTACATCACACGAAGAACAAAATATTTCCAAAAATAGGAACAAATTGGTTGTACAATCAGATATTCAGAGGTCACACTCGTGCTGTTGTGTCTGTAGTAAGTGTTAACGTAAATGTAATTGTATTTATCATTTTATCAAAGTCTCAATGACCCAACAAAGGGAAATATGTTTCGTTCTGTTTGATGAATACTGATAAGAACTGAGAACAAACTAAAACATTGACTTGAACTGAGCAGCAGCTCTTATTCAGGC
>CAAKHB010008660.1:66509-118988 GCA_901007665.1 Aeoliscus strigatus
GAACTGAGCAGCAGCTCTTATTCATAGTTTATAGTTTAATGCAGACTTGGTGGGGGACACTGGAATTATTTATCTCTTCTTCACTTTGTGGCTTCACTTCAACTCCACAATCAAACAGCTGCTTTTGTTTTGAAAAGCCTGTCTGTCTCCAGCATTAACAAAGGGGGGGGGGTCGTGAATGTCCGTTTCAACGCTTCCGAATGTCAGTTTTCTTTGAAAATGTGCCCACAGTGCCTGGGTGTTTCACTGGAACCCAAAGTGAAGTTGGAACACCTTCAGCTCCTCACCTGAGGCCCAGAGCCGAAGCTCCGGCCGACGGGACGACTGGCTCAATGCTAGTTAGCTCGGCGGCTAACCGCGACAACGGCCCGGAGTTGCGTGAAATGATGAAATGACACCGTGGTTCGTGTGTTCATGTTATAAGTGACAACGTGTGTGTGAGGGCTGCTTGTGAATCCAGCTGACAGCTGTTTGCTTTAGCTGAGATTTCCGTCAACCGGTTACCGTTATTGTCATAAGTTAAAACCTCTCCATTGCAGTGACGTTCCGGATGATGCCTTCACGTGTTATTGGACGTGTTAGCACGATGGACGATTCGTTCGTTCATCGTGACCTGTGATAATCAACATGCACGATAATAAACTCAACGTCTTCTCATAACTTTCACCTGTCTCCTGGCTGTGTGAAAGCTCACAGACGTGTACCAGTATACGTTTGGGTTTGTTTGTTTTTTTAATACGTTGTTAAGGGTGCGAGAATTTGTATGATGTTTACTGATTAAAGCAGTTTAAAGAATGAGCTATTCTGAAGGATGTTAATTTGTCAAAAGTGTGGATTCACCGTCATATCGGCCATTTAATGCTTCAGTTTGACCGTCAACCAACTCATAACAATGAGCAGTCTGATTTTAAAAAATAAACGCTTCAATCTAATTGCTGAAACACATTTTACTGGCTTTGATCATTACAACAAATTATGAACGTGTTGTTACTGCTGCAGTACATTCATGTGACTTGATTCAATAATACAGATAACAGGAGTTAAACTTACTGCGTTATGTATTCTTATTTATGTAACTATATTGTTTATATGATGACGAACACTGAAGTAGAGTTATTCAGTTCAGTTTATATCATTTACCAGGGCTGCAACATGTGGCTGCAGACGTTCCAGGAATTAGTTCATCTATATTTCATAACCAAAATCAGTTCAACGTAACGTTCCGGCGATAGTTCTCATAACCCGGAGCTCGGAGACGGCACGTAAATGCAGCATTTAAAACCCGTTGCGACTTTCAGGACCTGCCGCGGCCCTCGGCTTCTTTCCACGCTGCGGAGTCAAACCATCGTCTAACGGCAAATGTTCGCCAGTTGAAAAGAAATAATCCGTGTCCGTCTTTATCCGGACACTCGTTACCTTTCGCGGCTCCGGACTCTCCAGGAGTCGGGACTGAAGTCTGTCCACTGTTTCCAGCAGCTCCGCCGCCATGTTTACTGCTGGCAACCTGTCGCCCGGAAGCGACTTCATGGAGAGTGACGAGATGGAAACGGAGGTTCCGCTCGTTTCTGGTTCCGACTGCATAAACAAAACACGTGTCAGTCACTATCATGTCCGAAATAACAGAATTATTAATAATAAAACCGTTGAAATGTCGAGGGGATATTGGAAGAAAATTGCTGAAGAACGATTTACAAATGAGTCCCAAAGGCGGAAATACGTCACAGCAACACAGCTGACAGCACACGCACAAAGCACCTGTTTACGTCGGTGACAACGGCGCAGGTTGCGTCATTTTGATTTGTGTTTATTCATTCATTAAAAAAAAGAAACATGGTGAAAAGTGCTACAGTTCAACGGTTTTATTGCAGCTTCCACCACCCCAAACACTGATCCTCCCAAAAAAAAATTAAAAAATAATAATAATAACATAAGATTCTATGGTATTTTTATTATCCACTGGAGGCACGAAGGTCAATAGATTCAGATTTAACTTGGCTGAAGTTGCTTAAATTAAAACCTGATTCCACTTTTGTCCACTTGGGGGCAGCAGATCAATAAAAAAATAGTAAGTACTGTATATAAATAGTCTGAATGACTGATCGTGTTGCTGAATGAGTAAATATCATTTCATTCTGCTTTCAGTTGTTTAATACATTATTAAATACATTGTCTTGCAAAGGCTGACATACTTCATAACGTTTAGCAAAACTGTTGTATTTCTTGACATATGTGACAATATCAACATTTTTTCACAGAAAGGATGCATTGTAACTCCAAAATGAATAAGAATTGACACTGAAGTAACAGGAAAATGGCCTCTGACCATACATACATCTTGATCCATGTTCAGATCTTGTATTTAAACCTGATTAAGGTGATTTCAGTGAAATGTGTCATTTCATCAGCTCAGAGCAAATGTGTTCATTAGAAACCACACATAGTAACTGTAATGAGATATAGGATTTAAAAAGCTGCAGTTCTATGCAGATACTGGAAAATAAGTTTCTATTTGTTCCTTCTGCAGCTGGGTACGTTCATGTAGTCAACATCAGTCACCATGATCAGCAGCTGATAAATCTGTGAATTCACTCGCACACACTAGACTGGTGAGGATGCCAAACCTGAATGTCATGAGGGTGAGAAGGCCTCTGGGGATATTTTCAGAGGGGGTGTCTGTATTTGGACATGGAGGCAGCGCTGCAGGGTTGGGGAGGGTACTGTCCATACCACGTCACAGCCGTGGGTTTGATTCCCCCTCCAACACTCACACACACGCACACACACACACACACACACACACACACGTGGAACCCTCGTAGACTGACGGAAGGGACGAAGCAAAGAGGAACCTGTGAGGACATCAACAAATTGAAAGAACGACAAGAACGTGCGAGGAAAGAAAAGGAAGAAGAACAGGTAAAAAAACAAAAACAAAAGTCAACTCTCAGGAGCTTAAAAAACATTTGATCAAACACCTGACACACACCAGCGTCAAGACGTTAGCACACAGAATAACAGAGGCCATGTCTGTGAACTGCTGGATGTAACGTTAACTGTGTGTGTGTGGAGGGGGGGGGGGCATTTCATCTGTTTCCAGTCCTTAACTCAGCAGCTATAAATACCCTGATGAGATATGTAAAGGAACTCAGCCTGTGTGTGTGTGTGTGTGTGTGTTTACATTAGTTTGGACAGAATTCCAGAATTCCAGTTTAATGTGGTTAATAGAGTCAGTGCATCACAATACAAGAACTTTGTACCTTCACATGTAAAGATGGAAACGAAAAATGGACAACACAAATACAAAGGTATTTTTTTATGGTCAGCAGGTTGTTGATGGATGATGGATGAGCAGAAAATCCCTGAAAACCAAACCGGATGTTTACACCATCATTTCGTGACACTTTTGTATTGTCGTCTCTAACGCTGACTTCATTGCAACATTGTTAAACAAGGATATTGAACACATCTGTGATTTGCAGAAATAGTAGCAAACTAATTCAACTCATGTTAAAAGACATGTAATCTCATGAACAAGTCAAAGTTTTTTTTGTCTGTGAGCTGTGTCACTAAACTCTTCTGCTCCTGAACGCACCCCGGCTGGATCAGCCTCTGTGTTGAGGGAAACTTTGCGCCACATATTCTCCTTTTCAGTTCTTTCAGCGTCCTACTTTGTGCTGAGACGGCTGTAACAGTAAGTCAGCGTCAGGAATGTAAATATGTACATCATCGGGTCGTCTGATATTAATGTGCTTGACCCCAGTAAGCTGCCATGACCTCACAAGTACATCAGATTCCCTCTGTGACACTCGTCCTTCCTCGCCGGGCGTCTGAACTTGGCTGTTTTTAAATAGCACAACATTGGCTCCACACATGGACATGCTGGGACAGGACGCAGAGCGCAGCTGCTGCCGCTGTCACGCGATGAAGACGAGGCCCGCAGACAGCTCACGTCCAGAGAAGAGTCTCCACGCCGTCGGTCACAAACCATTCAAACATTCATATTCATGTTTGGGATTTTAAACCTCTGGCAGCGTGTCAGATAAACCAAACACGTGCTTCATCTGACACGCTTGAGCAGCATGAAAATAGTCAGAAACATCTGGGATCAAGGTTAGAGAGCAGCTGCTGAGCTGACACGCACACAAACAATCATTATCATCATCATAACTAGTTCATCATTCAACATTGCACCACTGTTGTTATTATTATTATTAGGGTTATTATTTTTCACCTGAAAAAGTAATTTGTTTTTAGGTATTTATAAATGTTTACTTGAAATAAGCAGAATAATTTAGTGGTACAAGTTTTTTATGCTATAATGTTGTACATATTATATTGTATATTATGTATATATAATAATATATACATACATAATATTGTATATTATAATGTAATATTGTAATTAAAAAAAGGGAAAAAAAAAACCACTTGTTCCACTGGCAGACTTTCCTACTTTTTTTAAGTGAAAATTTGCTTGAAACAAGCGACAATTGTCTAGAAATAAAAGAAACTACAAATTAGACATTTTGGTCAGAAACAAGACAAGTATTCTTAGTAAGACTTTGAATCTGAAGCTTTCACTAACAGGGTCAGGGTGAATGAATGATCCGTTCAAAACCTGAATCTGCTCAATTCCTCGGTCTTCGCTGTCTCATTCGACCGTTTACACACTTCGAACACGCCGGGGGTCAGAGGGTTTGGACAAACTGGAGCTTTCTGCCCTGACTGTGTTTCAGGTGCTGACGACCCAACGGGAACCACCAGCACAAGTGGCAGGAAATCGGCGCCGATCCACGTCGGCAAACGTTGGGGACTTATTTAGTTGATCGGTTGGAGCGTGAGCAAGTGAAGCAGCGTCCTCGTCAGTCCAGAGGTCAACCGGGTGAACGTAGACTCAGCACAAGACCATGGCGCCCAAGAAGAAGGTCTCCCGCCAGAAGAAGGTGACCTCTGACACCGTCTCGCCAGTCGCCATGGAGACCAGCCCGACGCCGCTGAAGGTGGAGCGGCGCGGCGACGGTGTGGTGGTGCTGGAGAGCGGGGTGAAGAAGATCGAGCAGATGGCGGCGCTGGACATCGCTCAGCTCAACAGCCTCAACCTGCCGCTGCCACCGCCCGTCATCAAGCCCGGGGAGAGAGGCCTGGGCCTGGGCAGCGAGCTGACGCGCCCCCTGCACGGCAGCGCCCTGCTGGAGGAGCTCAGCAAGATGCGTCAGGAGAAGTAGGTTCCATCTTCTTACAGCACAAGAACATTCTCTGGAGTACCGTAATTAGGTGAATTTTTTAAAACCAAAATCCAAAAACGGTTCCTGAAAGTTCAGAAGTGTCCCTTTCCATCCAAGTTGCTGCCATTACGGTAATAACTGACAGCAACATGGCAGTTGTCAACTTTAAGGAATGGTGTGATGACACCGTGGCGTCACAGTAAGAAGGTTGGGTTCCTGTCGGTGTGGCGTTGTTTCGTGGGTTTCCTCTGGGTACTCCAGCTCCAGTGAACTGGTTGCTGTAAATCGCCCGTAGTGCGTGTGCGACTCGTCCCGGGTGTGACCCACAGTTGACCTGTTGACAGCGGGGGCGTTCTCCAACCAGCGCCTTCACTGTGAACACGGCGTGCCGTGACCTGACCCCCCAGGGACAAATGAGGTTTGTTGAACCGACGTGCTCAGGTCATCAGGGCTCCGTCTCTCCAGGTTCCTCACCGATCTGGAGTTGGGCTGTAAGACAAAGGCCTTTGACGTCCACAAGCTGGTCATTTCGTCCGTGAGTCAGTACTTCAGAGAGATCCTGGCCAAAGACCCCGACATGAAGCGCCTGGAGCTCCCGTCCCTCTCGCCTCTCGGTACGAACCACAAGTCACCGGTCACATGTCACACAGACAATAACGGTATAACGTGTATTCGTATGATAATATTCGTCCGTTCGTCAACCTGTAAACAAACTGGATCCCGGTTCAGTCGGACACAAACGATGAAGAAGGTCCCAGGCTTCTCTCTATGTGGTGTTTTCCTGCTCTCCCTGTGTCTGTGTGGGTCCTCTCCAGGTACTCCATCTTCCTCCCCCCTCCAGCAGCATGCTGAGGTTATCTGGTCCCTGTGAATCCCCCGTAGGTGTGAATGTGAGCGTGAATGGCCGTCTGTCCTTCAGCTGGTGACTGGTTCAGGTTGGACCGAAGACAGGTAACTGGGATCAGCGGAAGAAGATGGACGGACGGACGGACGGACGGACAAATGAATGACTGGACGTTCAACACAACTTCTTGATCTCACCCAAAGCCTCCTCGGCAGCCATTCTTCTTCTTCTTCTTCCTCTCCAACAAAGTTTGTTTTTCTTCTAATCAAATGTCTCAGGTCTGGCCAACGTCATCACCTTCGCCTACCTGGGTCGTGTCCACATGTCCCTCTACACCATCGGCTGCACCGTCTCGGCCGCCGCCACCCTGCAGATCCCGCAGCTCCTCAAGATGTGCATGGACTTCCTGCTCGCCGAGCTCAACGTGCAGACCTGCGTGTACATCTGGAACATCGCCGCCGCCTACAGCCTGCTGCCCGTGTGCGACGCCGCCCGCCGCTTCGTCCTGGAGAACTTCCTGCAGTTTGCCGAGACGCCGCTGTTCACCCAGCTGACCCTGGAGCAGCTCTCGGCCTTCCTGCAGGACGACGCGCTGGTGTTGCCCTCCGAGGTCGCCGCATTCCGGGTGAGAGGTCAAACCGCTGTTTGTTCGTCCATTTAACTCTGACGGATCGGCGAGGACGCGTCAAACCCGTCGCTGTGGCCTTCCGGCTATTTCCATGCGGGTGTAAAATCAGAGGCCGCAGCAGCTGCTCCGAGCCGAACACGGATCCTGAGTTTGAGCAAATCCCCAGAGAGCAGAAACAGCTGAGGGGGCAGAGAGGTGATATTTATAACCAGCTGATGTGACTCTTTCTTCGGGGGCCGCGGCATTTGAGAAGCAACTTGTCTTTTACAAAAACATCAAATGCTCAACAGCTACGAAGGGAGAAAGTCTGAGGATGAGTTAGTCAAACTTCATGCTTGTTTGAGCTCAGGTTTCACACTCTGAAGGAAAAAAAAAACACCAGAAGGTTGTTGTTTCTTGGTGAAAACTGAATCTGCATTTAAATTTCATCTCCAAGAATCGGAAAAAACACCCTCCAGCAGGAGTTACCGTGTTGGTTGCGAGCCAACTACAACGGAACGACAAATAAAACCGTTGTAATACTGACAGATAAGAGCTACTGACGCCATATTGGTTTCTGAACTGAGTCACAGGTCAGCTGTCCGAGTTCAGGGGGTGTTCCGTTTGCAACTTCCTGTCTGAGCAACCGAACAACTGAAAAATGTGTGTTAATGACTCAACATTGCCTCTTGAGGCACCAAATGGAATGACGTCTCGCTCTCTCTCCAGCTCACCATGAAGTGGCTCGACTTCGACGTCACCCGTCAGGCTCACGCCGCCGAGCTCCTCTCCCACATTCGCTTCGAGACCATCCCGGCCAGCGAGCTGGTGAGCCAGATCCAGCCGGTTCCCCGCATGATGCTGGACCCTCAGTGTCACCGCCTGCTGGTGGGCGCCATGAACTACCACCTGCTGCCCTACCAGCAGAACACCCTCCAGTCCAGACGCACCCAGGTCCGCGGCAGTCAGCAGACCCTGCTGACCGTCGGAGGGCGTCCGTCCCTCACGGAGCGAGCTCTAAGCCGCGAGGTCAGAGCGTCCACCCGGTGTGCTCGCGCTCAAAGCGAAAGCCCTCGGTAACAACTCATCGACCTTTGACCCCGGTTTCCAGGTACTGTGGCGGGACCCTCGGGAGGGAGGGGCCGCCTGGCGCCATCTTTCCCAGCTGCCGGCGAAGAGCTTCAACCAGTGCGTGGCGGTGATGGACGGCTTCCTGTACGTGGCCGGCGGAGAGGATCAGAATGACGCTCGCAACCAGGCCAAGCACGCCGTCAGCACCCTGAGCAGGTAGGAGCACCCGGAGGTGGACTCGTTTCCCGCTGGAGTTCGAGTGGTGATGCGGCCTCTGCGCTCCTCAGGTACGACCCTCGCTTCAACACCTGGCTCCACCTGGCCAGCATGCGCCAGCGCCGCACCCACTTCTCGCTGTCGGCCAGCGGCGGACGCCTGTTTGCCATCGGCGGGCGCAACGTGGAGGGTCTGCTGGCCACCACCGAGAGCTACCTGCCCTCGGCCAACGCCTGGCAGATGCGCGCGCCCATGGAGGTGCCGCGCTGCTGCCACGCCAGCGCCACCCTGCCCTCCGGGGACGTCCTGGTGAGCGGCGGCTACATCAACTGCGCCTACTCGCGCTCGGTGGCGTGCTACAACGTGGAGACGGACACCTGGACGGAGAGGGCATCGATGGAGACGCCCCGCGGCTGGCACTGCTCCGCCACGCTGGGAGGGAAGGTGTACGTGGTGGGGGGAAGCCAACTGGGGCCCGGCGGCGAGCGGGTGGACGTGACCACCGTGGAGGTGTTCTCCCCGGAGAGCGGAGGGTGGAGCCGCGCCGCCTCCCTGCCGCTGGGCGTGAGCACCGCCGGTCTGTCGCCGCTGTCCGACAAGCTGTACCTGATGGGAGGGTGGAACGAGGCCGAGAAGCGCTACAAGGCGGCCGTGCAGACGTACGACCCGGCGACGGACAGCTGGTCCACGGCGGAGGACCTGCCCGAGCCCACGGTGGGCGTGTCCTGCTGCGCGCTGTCCCTGCCGCCCCGCCACGCCCCACGGCGGCAACAGCACCGCAACACCCCCGCCCACGAAGACCAGCAGCAGCAGCAGCAGGGGGCCAAGAACCGCAGCAGGGAAAACAGCATGGCGCCATCCCAACGCGTCACAGCGTAGAGAGCAGAGGCGGGACTATTGGATGGTCTGGAGAACATCTGGACCACGTCTGGTCTTTCTCAGTGACCATTAATTTAGACGAGTTTAAAGGACGAGGACAGAATTGGACAAAACCGATGTAAACCGATAAGATGAGATGTAGCAGCAAGTTTTAATCAGTAAAATCTAAATTAGATAATCTAAGACACAATTCGATCTAAATCCCATGAGCGTACTGAACGAGGGCTCGACCGGTCGCAGGTGCCCAGCGGGCGAGTTAGCGATGGAGAACAGGAGGAAGTTGAAGTCGGGCAGGTGGAGATGGAGAAAGAGAACAGCAGCAGGCTGTTTAAGAGGGTTTGGGCTGTAAAGACGTCACTGTGAATCCACCGGAGGTGTGTGTATAATCGTGTATTATAGAGGTGTGTGTGTGTGTGTGTAGCTGTGAAAATAAGCGGGTATGTGCGACCGTGTGAATGAGTGTGTGTCTGCTTTAGGAAAGGAGCCATTCACTTTCAATTTATTCAGTAACTCATTTTTCATTCACCCTTCATCATGTCAAATAAGCCAGTTTATTTATTGGAGGTTATTTTTCAGACGTTGTGTAGAAGAAATATCTAAAGTAAATGTAAAAAAAAAAAGGATGAACACATTTAAGTGGATTAAAGGGTGAATCAGTGACAAGCGAATCCTAAAAAAAATGTACTCAATTAAAAAAAAAGCTGAGTCAGACAATTACCGGAAAATACTACATAAAATACTAAAAGGCTTTAAAAAAAAGGAAATTCAAGCTATATCAGGTTAAAAACAGGCTGTGTGAATACTAATATCTGGAACGCATTCAAACTCAAGCCTCCACGTAAAGAACCAGTGAGATTTAAGTTGGCAGAAAAATTAACGTGGTTTTTCTCCTCTGGACGACAACGTGGTTGTTGGGTTTCACTGAATAAAACTAATCTGATCCAACCCCCCTGATTCTGTTTCATTTATCTACAAAGGACTTCAAACGGCTGAGCTCAGCAACGGAACATTAAGATGAAATGGAATTAAACATTTTGATGTAAAAATAAGTCAACGAGTTAGTGGGGTCAGTGCAAATCCTAACTTTTTGTTGAAGGGAGTTGTGTGTTGCCTGGCAACCCTTTCATATCGTGACAATGGCTGACTACAGCGCCACTGTATGATTGAATTCTGTTTTTTCAACGCTCCGGAACCTGACAGCTCGTCCGTCACGCAAAGACAGGAAACAACAACAAGACACCTGGCTGTTTTTTTCTATTTTATTACTTTGTTACAAACAAGATCAGAAGGTGGTCCTTTACTTGCCGGGGAGGATGATACCGTCGTACTGGAAGGGGAAGAAAAACAAACAAAAAACCTCAAATGTTAAGTCTGACTTAAAACAGACTAAAACTTTAACAAGAACAAACATCCTTTTAATCTGGATGAAATCTTTCCATTTCTTTTCCCTGATAATGTCTGGACTTCACAGCACAGCTCAGCGGTGTGTTCTGCTGGCCGACACTGACCCCTGCTGGTGGAAGCAGGTAAACCAAACTCCAAACTCCAGCGGCATCTCTTTATACATCCACAAACTGATCGAGGTTCACACTCACTTTCTGCTGGAACCAGCGCATGGCCTCCTCTTTGCGGATGCGGTGCCTGAAACCGATGCGGCCTCTTTTCCGCTTCTTGTCTGCGATGCTGAAGCCTGGTCGGCCCATGACCTGGGAACAAGAGGAGGTCAGAACGTCCCGCGGGCCAGCGGAGGGATTTGAAACCAAGCAGCTCGGTCACAGACTCAACTGACACGTTTCAGCAGTTGAACGTTTCCTTTCACACTCTGAACTGTTTGTTTCTTAACACTGAATATAACATTTCCTCAGAAGACAAGTTGATATTACAAAGCAAAGAAACCAACTTCTAAATTACAACACTGAGGGCCGACTGACGTTGGAGCACAACTTTAAAATCAATCGATGCTGAACCGTCACGACAGAGGCTGAAAACACTGAACGTGACACAAAACCAGCGAAACAAATCCCAACAAACCAACCACTGAACTCTTGATTCCATCCACAAACATACTGAGCTTTGGAGGACGTGTGGTTTCAAGTTGTTTGCTGATTGTGAGCACACGACAATATTTGGACTATGAAAACTATGAAATTTAGACGCGCCACTGAAACTAACTGGTCAAGTCTGATTTTATTTGTGTCGCAACAAACCACCCCAACAGTTATCAGTTATTTTTTTTTTTTGTATTGTTTGTTTTTTACGCCAAGACAGCTAAGTTGGACGGGGTTATGGGGTCACAGTGGATCCCTGGTGTATACGGAGTAATTAACAGTCAACTCAGAACCTAACAAGTAATTATTCACAGCTTTCACATCCCAACTCGCATCCTATTGTTCTAACAAGCCCGTAGTGGAGACGGTTGTCTCTGGGGTCACTCACCACGTAGAAGTCCAGTCCGTAGATTCCGATGCTGGGGTCGTACTTGATGCCCAGATCGATGTGCTCCTGGATGCCGAAGCCAAAGTTTCCGGTATCTGAGAAGTTGTTCTTCCTCAACTCGTACTCACGCACCTGCGACGGTCATTCACAAAATAACTTTATCATCTTACAACAACTAAAGATCCATGAAACAGGAAAAAGAACCGGCACTTCCTGACCTTGAGTCCCTTCTCCAGGATCTCCTCTGCTTTGGCTCCACGGACGGTGCAGTGGACAGCAATCTTTTCGTTTCTGCGGATACCGAAGGATCTCACGGTGTAGCGGGCTGCAGCGCAAAGACCACCATCAGAACACCTGCAAATCTGGTCTTAATCAGAAGAAGACCACTCCATCCTCCACTAACCCTTGGAGAAGACGGGGGTCTGTCCTGTGAGCTGCTCCAGCACCTTGGCAGCCCGGGTCAGTCTGTCTCCACTCTCACCCACACAGATGTTCAGGCAGAGCTTGCGGATGCGGAGCTCTCTCATGGGGTTCTCCTTCTTCTCGCCCTGGTCCTGTGGAACACAAACACACAGACGGTGAATCCACCAACACCGTGTCTGCTTCTGCTGCCTTTACAAGTTAGCAAACTGAAGTTAGCTGAACGTCAACGTCTGGTCGGCTGCAGGTTTCTGTGTCTGTGACTTCAAGTGTCAAGCTGTGACGGACCATCACATGTCCAACCGGAGGACATGCCCGTACATATCACGGCTGCTAGCATTACAACAGAGCACACAATGGACACAGATGCTCCAAACTCTGAGCCCAACAGCGGCTTGACAGGTGTCAGACGTGGTTCGTGAGTTGTTCGAGACAACATCCTTCTGTAATTTCATCTTAGGAGCCGGCACAAAGCGAAGAACCAGGCGGCGGTGTTTCCCGGCTACTAGCCTGTTAGCATGTCGCCGTCCCGCTATTAGCACACTTTCGTGACAATGGCCGAAGAAATGGGACGTTAGTTGAATCATCCGTGTGTGTTTGTGAGCGCCGGTGAGCGGAACAGCCGCGGAGACGATTACACAGCGCCGATGATTGTGGATTTCTACGCCAACATCGTATTTAATGGACGTCGAATGATGTGGGGCACTACTCACCGCCATGTTGGATCACTAGAAGAGGACGTCACGTTTCCGGCGACGCGCATATATACTAAAGTGTTCACCGCAAATTAGTCCGGGCGAGAGCCGAGGAAGACCCAAAGGTTCCGCTTTTCGCAATGCTGGTAAAAAAAATAAATTTTAATTTTAAAAACAAAACAAAAAACCAAAAAGCCAGTGTTCATCGGTTAATATATATAGTACCACCATTTATTTAGTTATTCTATACTAATATAGAGGATAAAATAGATAAAATAGAGGATACAGAGAACAGGGAAAGATGGAAATCGATGATTCGCTGTGGCAACCCCTGAAGAGGGACAAAGCCGAAAGAAGAAGAAGAAGAAGAAGAAGAATACTAATAAAGTTATAACACAGAATTTGGTTCATTATTCAGTTATAATTTAATACAAACAATGCATACGCCATACGTCATAAACCAGTGAAAGATATTTTACTGGTTAAATATATATTATCACACAAAAGACTATATACACTAATATGGCTATGCTAAATGTACTTTGCATTTTTTATATCTGTATTTATTGTATTCATATTCAATTTTTCTGTGATGTTACTACTGCTGTTTAAACTGCATATCTTTTTGTTTTATTTTTTAAAAATGTAATTGGTTAAAGGATTGTGGAAGTGTGTCCAGGACAAGTACTGGAGGCATCTGAAGGGGGATTCCGAAGAAGGTGGCGAGATCTAGAGCTCTGAGAAAACATGGTGACATTCTCCAGATGTCCTTCTCAGGGTTCTCCAGGGTTCTCCATCTGGAGCAAGAATCAGACAGGAAGTCGTGTACCTGTTCCTGATGTTCTCTCTCTCACACACACACACAGACTAGTTTGTGCATGTTTTGATTCCTATGGGACATCCTGTGACCATGACTGTCACATTGGCATTAGTTCATTGAACTGAATGTACAGTCTACATATAAAAATGACGAAAAAAGGACTCTGACCGACTCCGTTTGAAATGTGTTGTGATGTTTTTTGACTTAATAAGCACGCAAAAAGGGAATTTTACAATGTTTAATTTTTTTATTGTTTTGGTATAATCATGATCCTAATTAAGGCACAGGCCTTCCTTTCCTGCGGAAACTTTTCCGATGGGTTTTAATCAGCATAAGCCAGTCCTTGAGTAGATAGCTCTGCCTCCCAGCAGAGGGCGCCGGGTAGCAGGAAAGACGAGGGGCTGTGGCGTCCTGCCGCTGCTGCTCAGGCACAATGTTTCCTTGGGCGTCCTGCATCACGGTTCATTTCTTCTTGTCGGCCTTCTGTGCAGACTTGGTGACCTTTCCACCGGTGGCCGCCTTCTTCTCCACGGTCTTGATGACGCCGACAGCCACGGTCTGCCTCATGTCCCGCACGGCAAAGCGACCTGGAGGGAGGAGATGGACGTCAAAGATATAGAACTGAGGAGAAGAGAGATTTATCTTCATCAGCTACAGGGGTTCCAGCATGTCACTCACCCAGTGGGGGGTACTGGGAGAAGCTCTCCACACACATGGGTTTCCCAGGCAACATGGTGATGATGGCAGCGTCTCCGGACTTCAGCGCTTTGGGGTTGTCCTCAAGCTTCTTGCCGGAACGACGGTCAATCTTCTCCTTGAGCTCACTAAACTTGCAGGCGATGTGAGCGGTGTGGCAGTCGAGCACGGGGGCGTAACCCTGGGAGATCTGGCCGGGGTGGTTCAGGATGATGACCTACGATGAGGCACCAGACAGTCAACGTCTCATTCGCCCCTCCCCACCTTTACGTTCTCCACCGAACTCACCTGGGCGGTGAAGTTGTCGGCCTGCATCGGGGGGTCGTTCTTGCTGTCGCCGGCCACGTTCCCGCGGCGGATTTCCTTGACGGACACGTTCTTGATGTTGAAGCCGACGTTGTCGCCGGGGAGAGCCTCAGACAGAGACTCGTGGTGCATCTCCACCGACTTCACCTCAGTGGTCAGGGCAGGGGGGGCGAAGGTGACGACCATGCCGGGCTTCAGGATACCGGTCTCCACACGGCCGACGGGCACGGTTCCAATACCTGGGGAGGAAAGTCACACGTCGAACAGACCTGCTCTGCCGATCACCTTATTCACGACCTGTCGACTTGACTTACCTCCAATTTTGTAGACGTCCTGCAGGGGCAGACGGAGGGGCTTGTCAGTGGGGCGGGAGGGGGGCATGATGGAGTCCAGAGCCTCCAGCAGGGTGGTGCCGCTGGCGCCTCCCTCTTTACGCTCGATCTTCCATCCCTTGAACCAGCTCATCTGCCGCGAAGTGGAAGAAATATAAATACTGGAGAAAGACAAAGAGAGACGACGACAGGAAGAAGCCGCTCACCTTGTCGCTGGATTCCAGCATGTTGTCTCCGTGCCATCCAGAGATGGGGACAAAGGCAACGGTGGCGGGGTTGTAGCCGATCTTCTTGATGTAGGCGCTCACTTCCTTGGTGATCTCCTCAAAACGCTTCTGGCTGTAAGGGGGCTCAGTGGAGTCCATCTTGTTGACGCCGACGATGAGCTGCTTCACGCCCAGGGTGAAGGCCAGCAGGGCGTGCTCACGGGTCTGGCCGTTCTTGGAGATACCGGCCTCGAACTCACCGACACCGGCAGCGACGATCAGCACGGCGCAGTCGGCCTGAAATACCAATCGATCAAAGTTAACCCCCGATGCGGTTGTTGGACGTTGTCTATCTAGCAGCAGTAGATCTTGGTTACCTGGGAGGTACCAGTGATCATGTTCTTGATGAAGTCCCTGTGTCCAGGAGCATCGATGATGGTCACATAGTACTTGCTGGTCTCAAACTTCCACAGAGCGATGTCGATGGTGATACCGCGCTCACGCTCGGCCTTCAGTTTGTCCAGCACCCAGGCGTACTTGAAGGAGCCCTTGCCCATCTATGGTCCCAGACAGTAAAATAAAAGGAAGTAGGTCTGATTGTGACTTCATGAACACTGTCACAGGAACGGACACAACACACATGCATGAGGTTTATACTTGACATGTTGTAGTTAAAACGCATCGTGCGTCGGTCTGACTCAAAGTCACACTCCAAACTGTTTATGACATGTACGTCCTGCTTTACTTTTCACCACATCAGTGCACGTTCAGAGTGACTTCATTTTATTTTCTGCAGCTTTTAGCTTTTCATTTGTGGCTTCTTTTAGTCATTTATTTTGCCTGGGGTTAATTTATCAGGAACTGGACTTAGTGCTTGAAGATATTTTGACACTCACTGGAAAAGATACAACAGCCTGGGCTGAGAACCTTAACATTGGTTTATCCTATTAATGTCTACGTTATTTATTAAACACACACGTCTGTGTTTTGAGTAATATGACTTCACAGGAGAAAATAGCCCTTGGGTAATTTATATGTAGTTATAGCTGACTTTCAATAGTAATAAATAAAAAATAATCAGCATTCCACTGAGTAAAAGGTAGTGCCACCATTCGACCAGCAGGTGGCAGCATTCACCACAGGACGCGGAGGACCCACCACACCCATCCATCTTCACCTCCATGTGACTACGTGCTCTCAGCATGTGTCATTGTGAATCACTGAACGAAAGAACCATCAAACCACGTTCACACCCCTGAGAATTCCGGAAACAGACCTCGGCGGCTTCCTTCTCGAACTTCTCGATGGTTCTCTTGTCGATTCCTCCGCACTTGTAGATCAGGTGTCCGGTGGTGGTGGACTTGCCGGAGTCGACATGGCCGATGACCACGATGTTGATGTGGACCTTCTCCTTTCCCATTTTGAATGGCTGCTTGCGCCATGAAAACAGGAGGGAAAAGTCGTGTTGACGTTTAATGTTCGACTCGGCGCCATTGTGTGCTACGTCACGAGCGGTTGCTGTGCGTCCAACACGTCAAGGTGAAAAGTGACAGGCGGCTCCTGTCTGACTGGACACCGACAAATAGTTGCGTTAAAAAAATTTTAAAATCTTCGTGAGTCAACGCGAATGGCCGTACCGGCGCTCGTGCACGCCGCCGGTCAGTCACGCGCCATGTGCTCAGTCCACGCGGGCCTCGGTGTTGCGGCGGGGGCGCGCAGAGCCGCCATGTTAGCTGACAGACCGCTTACAGAACCTGGTGAGAGCGCGTTCACGGGGATAGCACGGACTAGCATGACTCAAGAGAAACGAGCCATTCAGAGTTGACACATTTCAACGGAAACCAGCGCTGTACGGTGGTTTACACAGCTGGACAGATTACAGCCAGATGTGGACAAAGGACATGTCCACTGGGATATCAGCACAGCTCACAGCAGACACAAAACGCAGTTTCTACCAGTGCTCAAATCGTCAGTACACACCTAACGGAACATGTCAGGTCGGATTCAAGAGATTCGACTTACCTGAGCCCAGCAACTAAGACGTTCCCTAATTTAGAGCTGAGAGAAAAAAGGACCGAACGTGATCCACCCACAGTTTTTATACCGAGGAGCAAGAGGGAGGGATGCAGACGCTTCTGCTGCTGTCAAACTGAAGTGTGGGGCGTCATTGGCTGTGAGGGTGCAACTCCTGTCGAGGTGATTGGACGACAAGTGCATCGGTGGACACATCGTGCAGACAGCTGCACTGGGAGGACCGAGGCTCCCTGACAGGGACACTGAGAAAAAAAAAAACCTAAAGCAACTTAAGAGGATAAAGACAGGCTTCTGGTTTCAATTTTTTCAAAGACATTTATTTTTATTAGTTACCAGCAGCTTTTCTTTCCAATCAAATGTGGCATTTTAACATCCAAGTTACAGTTTTAAACCTTAACCAACTTAAACTTAACTGAGAAGAGGCACTGTCATGTGATTCAGGTGAGACAATGCCACATTGTTCTTTTTTCCTGCGAAAACTTTTGCGATGGGTTTTAATCAGCATAAGCCAGTCCTTCAGTAGAGAGCCCTGCCTCACAGAAGATGATCCAGGGTGGGGACAAGATGGAGATGTGGTGACCCGCTGCTGCCGGCACACATCATGATCTTGGATGTTCTGCACGACTATTCATTTCTTCTTCTGGGCCTTCTCTGCAGCCTTGGTTGTCTTTCCGGACACTTCCTTGAACTCCACGAGCTTGATGACACCGACAGCCACCGTCTGCCTCATGTCACGCACAGCAAAACGACCTGGAAGAAAGGTGAGCAAATTGAGCATAGCCGCAGTAAACCATCTGATAGTTTGCCATGTGGGGGGGTACGCTGCAGCGTGCATACGGGGACATCCTTACCAAGGGGGGGGTAGTTGGAGAAGGACTCCACAACCATGGGCTTCTGTGGGATGAGTTTGACAATGGCGGCGTCTCCAGACTTGACGAACTTGGGGTTGTCCTCCAGCTTCTTGCCAGAACGACGGTCGATCTTCTCGATGAGCTCGTTGAACTTGCAGGCGATGTGAGCGGTGTGGCAGTCGAGCACGGGGGCGTAGCCCGCTGCGATCTGGCCGGGGTGGTTCAGGATGATGACCTGTGGACGCAATGTGTGTTAAAAATAATCCGCGACACTGTCCACCCCCCCCCCCAGACGTCAACACTACCAAGCACCAACCTGAGCGTTGAAGTAGTCAGCACCCTTGGGTGGGTCGTTCTTGCTGTCGCCAGCAACGTACCCACGGCGGATTTCCTTGACGGACACGTTCTTGACGTTGAAGCCGACGTTGTCACCGGGGACCGCTTCGGGCAGAGACTCGTGGTGCATCTCCACAGACTTCACCTCAGTGGTCAGGGAAGGGGGGGCGAAGGTGACAACCATGCCGGGCTTGAGGACACCAGTCTCCACACGACCGACAGGTACAGTTCCGATACCTGGGACGATTCAACGTTTGAGTACTCCCAGTAAGTTGACCTAGGACTAACTGAGTAGAACCAGTGTGCTTACCGCCGATTTTGTAGACGTCCTGCAGGGGCAGACGGAGGGGCTTGTCGGTGGGACGGGAGGGTGGCAGGATGGCATCCAGAGCCTCCAGCAGGGTGGTGCCACTGGCGTTGCCCTCCTTACGCTCAACCTTCCATCCCTTGAACCAGTTCATCTATGAGAGCACACAAGAGTTGGATGAGATTGGAAAGTCATCCTGCATTCACACTCTGAATCGGATGATGTGAAAGTCACCTTGTCGCTGGTCTCCAGCATGTTGTCTCCGTGCCATCCAGAGATGGGGACAAAGGCAACGGTGGCGGGGTTGTAGCCGATCTTCTTGATGTAGGTGCTCACTTCCTTGGTGATTTCCTCAAAACGCTTCTGGCTGTAAGGGGGCTCAGTGGAGTCCATCTTGTTGACGCCGACGATGAGCTGCTTCACGCCCAGGGTGAAGGCCAGCAGGGCGTGCTCACGGGTCTGGCCGTTCTTGGAGATACCGGCCTCGAACTCACCGACACCGGCAGCGACGATCAGCACGGCGCAGTCGGCCTGAAATACCAATCGATCAAAGTTAACCCCCGATGCGGTTGTTGGACGTTGTCTATCTAGCAGCAGTAGATCTTGGTTACCTGGGAGGTACCAGTGATCATGTTCTTGATGAAGTCCCTGTGTCCAGGAGCATCGATGATGGTCACATAGTACTTGCTGGTCTCAAACTTCCACAGAGCGATGTCGATGGTGATACCGCGCTCACGCTCGGCCTTCAGTTTGTCCAGCACCCAGGCGTACTTGAAGGAGCCCTTGCCCATCTGCAAAATAAAAACATTTACTTCTTTGAACACAAGGAATTAGCAATAGCATGCATGATCAATTCCTCCATATATGAAGAGCAATGAACTGGATGACGTTCAGTTAAATAGGGTTATAACCCGTGAGGGATAATTCATGTGCTAAATGCTGTAACTGCACTGTCATCATCCGGGCTACCGGTGTTAGCATTAGGCTCCACCCCACATGCGCGCACACGGTTCCACCCTTGTGCCGGCGGTTGAGTGGGCACGCTGGCGCCGCCATTTTGAAACGGGTCTCTACCGTTGAAAAGGATCAGACAGGACAAACCAACTCACCTCAGCGGCTTCCTTCTCGAACTTCTCGATGGTTCTCTTGTCAATTCCGCCGCATTTGTAGATCAGATGGCCGGTGGAGGTGGACTTGCCGGAGTCGACATGGCCAATGACCACGATGTTGATGTGGATCTTTTCCTTTCCCATTGTTGTACTTTCTGACACAAAACGGAAAATTCCATCAGTCGTGGCGTTGAGTTACGATATAATCGACCCTTCCAGTTAATAATTAAACCCCGTCTCGGTCCCAAATGAACGTCCATCGAGACATGTCGGACATATCCGAACCCGTTCCTGGTTAGAGCCATGTACGTCAGCGTGTAGTACGAAGGTTCGCGATTCTTTTCTTAAGTATTTCTACCGCGAGCAACAACTAAATTGGTGCGAACATGAGCGGCTAACTAGCTAACTAGCTAGCCGGCTAGCGGCGGCTGCTATCAGGCCTCACCGGGCCACAGGCCAGCCGAGACACGTGTTACACTTCGGGCCACGTCGTGTTAAGTTTCAAGGATTGTGAAATATTCCGGAGCTATGTCGCCCCAGACGGCCGGCACCTGTCGTCGGGCGGAGGGAGCAGTTGTTTCAGGGGAGGAGAGAGGAGCGGTACCCTCCAAGCATCCCCGGTTCTCCGCTTTCGCAGCCCCCTTTGTTCACCCCATCCCTCGACCACATTCCCCTCCTTTCGCACCCATTTTCCTCCCTGGTTCGGGTGTGTGTAGGGGGGGGATTAGCTTCCATGAACTCAAAACACAGATAACGACGACTTCTTTAGACATTCCAGCCGACTTTGGACAGATTGGACAGGTTATTGTCCGGTGTTATATAACCCACAGTCCCGGTATCAGCATGAAACAAGTCAGACCCCTTCACGACAGCTCGAGTACCGCTGCACGTCCCCCACCGGGGGCGGTTGCCGTTCATTCTGGTCCTCTGGCTGGCAGAAGTAATTAAAGTGGACTTACCGGTGTTTGTGGGTTTTCACGGCCAAAGCTGCTGCCCCTAGCCAGGTAACAGAAAGAGGGAGAGCAGCGTCGGGCTGGGAGGTTTTATACTCAATGGGAGGTGGCTTCACTTCCTGTCGCCCTTCCCCGCAGCAGACCCCGCAAATCACACGCATTCCGACAAAAAACGTCACCACGTCACCGGATGTCACCAACTGCAGGAGGAACACACAAAAAAAAAATAGAAAAAGAAACCGGCAGGATGTATTTTCTGCTGACAGACATGTGGAACCAGGCAGAGGATGGATGCTGCTCCACAGAATGGAGATGGATGAACGTAGGATGAAATACAGGGAACAAATCAGTCAATGACAAGACAACTCACTCATGTGATGTCCACCATCAGTCCACACCCAGGTGTGTGACCTCTCTCCCTTGGGGTCAAACACAGAAACACACTGGAGCAGTTACAATTTCTCATACACCAAACAAAAGAACAAAGTTCACCTCAGTGAAATAACACGGACATAATGATATGTTTATTTATTCATAGTGAGAGCGTCGTCGTACTGTATCATGGTCGTTTTCATTCAGAAGTTCACACTCGTTGCAGTAGGTATACTTTAAGAAGGTACTGTTATACTGTGAATACAAACTAACCAAGAGGCTGTTCTGTGTGACAACATATCAATAACCGATGTGAGGAGGATTAAACTGAACTTAAATGTCTTTTATTTGAAGAGGGCCGATGTGTATTTTTCCAGACTCAAGTTCCACCTAGAGAACGTAACACCCACCCCCACTGTAACGCTGGTAACACGGCCGCCCCCTCAGCCTGACGAGATTATCTAAAGCCGCATGAGATTTGCATTCAAACAGACTCTGAAAAGGAGTCACGCTGCTTTTAAGACAACTTATCATTTCCATTGACATCTTACTGAAGCTTGATGGAATCAGAGGTGGTGGTCTGCTCTGCATTCACTGGGGGGGGGGGGGGGGCAGCAGCCCCTTCAGCTGCGACGGGGCTCTGAACCCCCACGTGTCTGGGTCTTACATGAAGGATTTATATATACACATATACACATATATATACACACTCTCTGATATGACAATGACTCTGGGAACAGAGGAAAGGTGGAGACAGGTGGTGTGGTTCTTGTCTGCTCCACGAGTGGGATGCTGCTGCTGGGAGGCCACAGGGTCAGAATCGGCCTCTGCCTCCGTGTGCACACACACACACACACACACACACACACACACACAGAGCGTCCTCTCCAGTTTAGTTAACTGCTGCTTTGACACTGCAGCTGCTGCCTTCACTCAGCAGAGCTGTGTGTGTGTGTGTGTGTGTGTGTGTGTGTGTGTGTGTCTCTGAGGGCATACATACACCAAACATACTTACACTCCATATCACCAGATTCCTGTGTCGTATGATTCATATTTCAAACACATCACCAGACGTAATTCGTGATTAGTTCCTTTTGGGGTTTTTTCTTCCGGTTGGAGTCCCCTGTTACTGACAAACTAAAAACACCATGTGGTGGTAAGGAAAATAAGGAAACAAGAACTGTTAAATCCTGAATTTTAATTTCTCACATGTTCATTTTAAATATCAATTTCACACAAGAAGAAGCAGTTGAATATATTTTATGGTTTCAGGGACATGATGACCTTTGTACTGAGTTAAGTATAAGTATATCAGTATAGGTGTGTGTAATGTGAATATTTTTCTGTCACCTAATAAACCACCTTGTGAGTCTATTGCGTCTCTGTCATCCAGAATGTTCCAAACACTGTCAGACGGATTCAGATGACATGTTTCGTATGTGACAGGCGTACCGAGAACGCTCACGGATGCTCGGCCTGTTTCATCTGTTTCAGGAAGCACAAAGGATCTGAAGAGAGGAAAGTACGGCAGCCACTGGAATGCCAACAGGAGAGGGAGGGGCGTGTTTCAAAGTATGGGGAAGACAGAATGTCATTCAGAAGAGAACGTCAGAGATGAGTCATCGTCTGTGAGTGGTTGCCGCGGCAACATAAGATATAAGATTTAAATAATAAACAACTGTCAGGCGTTAGATTACAAACAGATTATGATCTCTCGATTAACTTTTCTCCGTCTAATGTTTAGTTTGTTCGGTATATTTCATCATTCACGTCTTAGGGTGGAGTCAAGACAGTTTTGTTTCCATGGAGACATGGGTCCCCGATGGGCCATTAATTCCAAGGGTGCTGAATGATTGAGGAGGATGTCAGAGGTCAAGATCCCAAACTGGATGAATAATGTCCACAAATATGATCACAATAAAAAGAGTCGTCCTCTGGCAAAGGATTCCTTAGGGGTCACAACTTAAACTGGGGGGTCATGCAGTGATCCAGGAAGTTCACAATTACACCGAGCATAGAATCCATAATTCAATCACATCGTGTTTCCTCATCTTTCTTCACTTCAGATAAAAAAATGGGAATTGTTCTTAACGGGGAAATGACAGTAGACGTAATTTAAAACATTCATTTTGTTTTAAGGTCAAAAGATTGTGTAGCAAACTGGTGTGTATGATTATATATGGGACCAACAGCTCAGATCCCATCACATAATAAACCTCAGCTTCAGTTTCTTTATTTCAGACCATATTCCTGTTTGTTGCCGCCGAACTTTGTGCCAATTTAAAGGAACACTTCATCCACATTCATGTGGTTTCAGGTAACTCAATCTAAATTGCAATGTCAGCGGTTCATTGAATGCAAAAAGCCGCTGCGTCCCCAGAGGCGACAGTTCATGCAAATACACACATTTACAACACACAGGTCGTCCCACACTCCCACACACATGCAAACACTGAAAAGTGTTGCATTGCTTTCACACCCTTTGTTGATATGTAAATGTACTCATCACATACACTTCACATCCTGCAGGACAGGAGGCGTCTCGCCGAAACTTTTGGCATCGACTTTGGGAGATTTCACAATTGCACCTTTTGTCCTTGTGGGGGGATGTGGGTTTTTTTCTTTTCTTTTGTAAACTTGTTTTTTTCAAAGAAACCTGAGTTTTTCTTTGTCCATCTGTTTCTACTCTGAGCCGACAGGACAGAGACAAAAAACAAACAATAAAAAACAAGTATCTTCCGTGAACTGCACGTCTGATGAAGCCAATGCACCAAAAGGAGGTTTGAAAGCCAGAGAACATGTCATTTAAAGTTAGTGCTAAACTATACAATACAAAAGTGCTTCTTTGTATGATACTAAGTGTTGGTAATGACTTTCAAGTGTAGCGTTCTCCTGTTGGAGGTTAATTGGAGTTACACAGTCCTAGCACAAGCTAGCTAACGTCAAGTCAAACACCTTTTGGTAACAACTTAAAGCATCAGATTGTACGTAGACATCATGGTTGAACTTTGTAGAATGTAATTCTATTACAGGTTCACAACAGTAGGACAGAACGAGGCATTCACCCTGAGGTGAGCTCCAACGTGTGTGAGGGGGAGGGGGGTGATAATCAGTGTTACACCATCAGAGAGAAAGAGAGAGAAAGAGTCTCTCCGGGCAAGTCTGACGCAAATGCCGGTAACATGCAAGGAGTTTTTTTAAATTTTCTTATTAGAATATTAGTTTGCTCTTTGTTATTATTTGCTAACCAAGAAAAAGTATTTTCACTGACATATTTCCAGTTGTATTTATTTCTATTTTGGCCTGTATAGTGTTTTTTTAAAAAAGAAAAACAGAGCCAAAAGTGGGTGAACAATATCTGGGTTTACGTATTCAAATTCTCTATCGTTGAAAAAAACCCCTCTGACTTCAAACTGTGATTGTTTAAAAATCAACATTTTTTGTGAGATATTCTGTAGAGTTAAATATCAACAACAGCAAATCACAGCTGATATATGGTTTCTGGTGACATCTAGTGGGCTCACAGTGGAATAAATCACCCAATCGTTGGTCGAGTGTTTATTGTTGTCAAGGTGAAAAAGTAGGAATCCTTTACAAAGGTATTTAACCACACAAGCATTTTCCTTAAGCCAAGCAGAAGTAAACAGCACAGATCTCCCTCTGCAGACAGACAATAAATAATGATCAATAATTGCTGATTATCGATGAGCACAACTGGAGTGGATCTCATGACATTCCACAAGTAATGTTACACTTGAACATTATTTCATCTATTTTCACAAGAAAATGTAAAGAAACACACAAACACGTTTAATATTTTCATGTTTTCAAAGTTAACTAAATTATAGCATCGATTTAAGAATGTAAGACCTGATGTCAGACCTGACAAAAGGTAAGTTCTTCCAAATAGTAATTTTAAAAAAATCCTATTCTTCCTAGAATGATCATAATTGCTTTGAATTAAACACGTCTGGCAGAGGGAACGAGTGGAAACAACAGTCGCACACCGTTCATGGCACTTCGGCTAAAAGTGTTCAAATCCTGGCTCTTGCAGGAGCTTTGGTTAATTAAAAACTAAAATAACTTAATGAAAGTCATTTCCTACAAATTGCCGAATCAAATATAAGGCTGTGTGAAAAGTGCTTCTTTGGTCCTGTAGAGAGAGAGACACACACACACACACACACACCTCACTAGTTTTTATAAACAGTGCATCATAAATCTCCCACAAAACCTGAAATCATCCTCCAGTTATGTCTACAAACAATATTGTACTTTCGAATATACGTGTGCGACGTTCTTGAGCAGCAAACAGGTAACATGAAATTCCGTTCTTCTGATTGGCTGAAGGCGGCGAACATCCACGACATGTTCAATCACGCTGTTGTAAACTTCTATAGCTGTAAATAGTCTCCTCCACCTGCTCCCGAAAGGACTGATGTGAACAAAAACTGCAGAGAGAAATCGTTTGACTTCCTCGCTGGAATGACGAGGAGCTCCCACAGTTCAAATTCTCCCTGTTCCATAGTCATAAAAGGTTTAGAAACACTGTAAAAGTACTAAAAAAAGCTGTAGGAAGTATCACCTTGATAAAACTAATCGGTGTAATAGGAGAATTCTGTGCTTTGGTAAACGTTTGTGTGCAGTGAGATTCTCTTCACTTTAGCCCAGAATCAGCAGCAAACTGTGTATTTCCCTGCTGTCTGAGTGGTTGTTATCTGTATTGTAAAGCTGATCGATCTCCAGTCCATCTCCTCCGTGACTGAACTCACGGTTTAGTGCGACGCCGAGATGCACCCGTTTCTCCCTTTGTCGGCGTCGTCTCTCTCCTCCTCGGTGACGGCCCACGCTTGGAGCTTCCCGCTCCCAAACGTGGTGTAGATGAGGGCGCCGGCGACGTTGATCGCGGCAGCCACCCAGAACACCTTCCTCCAGCCCGCCAAGGTGTGCTGACAAACCGAGGACAGTTCATTCGTTCATCAGCACGCAGTCTGACAGCACGCTAAGCTAACGACAAGCTAACTAGTGGACCTGGATGCAGTTCTTCTGATGTATTTGATACATATTATTTGAAGCAGCAGGTAAATCTGTTTTGCAGTCAAACTGTTGCTATGACAACGGGATGTCTCGGTTCGGACACTTACGCCTTCAGTGAAGTATCCTGCAACGATTGGCGCCACGACTCCAGGGATGGTCCCAAATGTGTTGGTGATTCCCAGAAGGATCCCGGCGTACCTGCACACACGAGTGTGTTAGAGCGACTGTGGCGAATTACCTCCGCCAAGGACGTTGTGTTTATGTCTGTTACATTAGCCAAATAACTGGAGTAAGTTCTGAACGGATTGTAATGACATGTAGAGTCACTGCTGCTAATGGACCAGGACCAGATGATTAGATGTTGGTGGTGTTCTGGAACCATCTGGATCCAGACAGAGGTTAGTTTTTAGTTTTACTATTGAAAGAAAAAAGAAAAACTAGGGGTCAGAGGTCATGATTAGTGTAACGTGGTGTCTGTTTTAAACCATTTGACTCTTAGAGACAATGTTTGATGATCAATTTAATCCGAAGAGATCAAATGAATGGAGGACGATGATGTTGGGTGGATCTGAATATGTCAGCGTCATAAATCACTGACTGTCCTGGCAGCCGGCGGTCGGATTCGGTCACCCACCGAGGAGCGATGTCCAGCTGGTTGATGAAGACTCCAGAGGCGCTGGTCCCTGCGATGGTGGTGGAGAGAGTGAGGAAGGTGACGGTGAGGATGTGGCTGCAGCCGGCGTAGCTCACAGCCACAAGCAACGCTGCCGGGGGCAACAGGCCTGCAGGGAGAGAAGGTCGAGACCACGTGACACTACAGCATCCGCACCAGCAGGGGGCAGCATGAGCGACACCTGCCGCTGTCGTTCTGTGTGTGACTGTCCCACAGACTGCAGCAGAACAGTTCAGGAAACACACGTCAGACATTTTCTTGCCTGTGAGGGTGAAAATCTTGCGAACGGACGTGACGCTGAACACGCCCCTCGCGATGAGGCAGTCTGCTGCGACGCCGGACAGCGAGGCGAACAACCAGGCACCCAGATAGGGGAGGGAGGACAGGAAGCCATTCTGGACGGAGACACAGATTAAATGTATTCATTTCAAACGCTTTGAGAGCTGCTTGTTTTAAGCGGAAAGAAGAAGAAAGAAAGAAATGTTGTACAGGTTTCAACTTTTTTTGTTCAAGAAAATAATTCATACAAAGTATGCAACACAAAGTGCTTAAAGAAAAAAAAAATCTCTTAAATAAATAAAAAACATCCGGCTCATAACCCAGTGAGAATTAAAAACAGGGAGCTGGGGGAACACCAGAGGGATAAAAGTTTTAGAAGAAAGTCAGAGACAGTGGCTGTCACGGTGAAGTTGATAACTGGGATTCTAAACTCTGTACTTCCTGTCACAGTCACACACCTTTCACACACTGAACAACAGAGTCATCAAACCACACTTCAGCAACAGAACAATGAAGTCGGAAACAGGAGGGTCCGTATCAGCAGAACACGTGTGGTGACAAGACAAAAACATCGATGACACCGGAGTCGTGTTTAAAGGAAGTCCCCCCCCAGTGTTTGGGCTGAATAAATGCTGAATACGGATTAAAACGAGCGTTGTCGACAGAAGTGTTTCTTCTTTCAGGAGAAACTCACTGATTTGAGGTCAAAGTGCAGGATGTTGTCCATGTACGTGGGCAGCGACGTGAGCAGGGTGTAGTAGGACCAGTTTGAACACATCTGGGTGACGACGATGGCCCACAGCGGCACCGACGTCAGCATGGGCAGCAGGGGCACGGACCAGCCGTGAGCCGTCCCCTGGAGGGGCCCAGGACAGGACGCGGGAAAACACGTGAGTGTCACACAGGACAGACAGGAAGGGGTTTTATTGACTGTCAACATCAGGCGCCCGTGACAATGAAAGCTTTTGGTTCTACGAACTTCAAAATCAACATCAGACAACCTCCCTCCATACGCCACACCTGCTCAGGTTAAATGTCAAAAAGACCGTCTGCTGAGGTCAGCAGTTTCCTGTTTTCTGCTCTACTGTTTTCAGCATGCCACGGTTCCCTGTAAATGTTTCATGTACCTGTGGTCCGATGGAATTTATGATGTACTCTCTCTCCTCTCTGCTGATGCGGCGATGAGTTCGAGGGTCATCTGACACCAAAGCAAACCAGAAGACTGACCAGACACATCCAGCTCCTCCTGAAGGACGCACAGACACAACAAGGCAGCTCTGCTTCAGTGGAACGCTTTCTCAGAGGTTTCTGCAGGAAAAACACCTTGATGTTCATCCTTCAAAATAAAAGTCTCTCATTTTGTACACAGTACTCCTCAAACTACCTTGAAGGGTGTATAACAAATGTATATATGTGGAGCTAAATCACTGCTCAGAGTTGTATTCATTCAAGAAAACATTTGTTCAATCAAAAAGAAAGTATCTGAAAAAGAACAAAAAATGCAAAAAAGAATTATCTGAATAAAATAAAGATAAAAAAAACCCTATTTTTCCAGATAAATATACTTTCAAATGAACAATTTTTTTGAATGGATAAAACTGAAAGAATAAAACTTATAAAACTTATATATCCGGGAAAAAACTGTTAATTAAAAAAAAAAAAGAGACAGATTTAAAAAAAAACAAAGCAACAATTTCTTTTCAAATTAATAAAACAACAATAACAACAGCAACAACTATATTTTCCAGATAAATTAATTCATTTTCAAATTAACTAAAGTCTTTTTCATTGACTAAACCTTCCGGCAGTGATTCAGCTGCACATATGTGTGTGTGTGTGTGTGTGTGTGTGTGTGTGTGTCTTTGTTCACCACAGAGGTAGAAGACAGCCGGCCAGCCCAGCGTTTGGCAGATGTAACCGGTAAGAGGCAGAGCCACAAACGCTCCAAAGTTGGCCCCAGAGCCTGACAGGGTGGCGAGGCGGGATCGCTCCAGCGGGGGGGCCCAGCGAGACCACATGGCCATCATGGCAGGGAACGTCACACCCTGTGGAACCATGGAGACAATCAGGTAGACGAACGAGGTGTGTTTTGCACCGTCCCGGTTTAAGAACACTCGCCTCCCCGAAGCCCTCCAGTGCCCGCAGTGCAAACAGCCAGTACGACCCCCACTGGGCAGCCAGAGGGGTGAGCAGGGTGAGAGCAGCTGTGCCCAGCACACCCACACCCAGGAAGACACTTCCACCGCAGTGACCCGACAGGTAACCCCCCGGGATCTGGGTGCACAGATAGCCAAAGAAGAAGGCGCCCAGGAGCCAGCCCTGAGTCTCCGAGCTCCAGGGGTACTGAGGGATCTGACAGAAACAGACATTATCGTCACACCTTTCCGTCCACACAAATCCAGTGAATCCGCTGTGGTACATCCTCCAGGACCAGACCATAGAAAACTACTGAGTCACCTGAGCTCGTCTCCATGGAGACCAAAGGACCCCAGATAGAAAACTACTGATTCACCTGAGCTCGTCTCCATGGAGACCAAAGGTCCACAGATAGAAAACTACTGATTCACCTGAGCTCGTCTCCATGGAGACCAAAGGTCCACAGATAGAAAACTACTGATTCACCTGAGCTCGTCTGGCCTAAGTTGACGTCCGCTGAAATGTCACAAATGAACGTGACAGGAGGATACACTACACACTGGAAGAAGTTATACTGTTTCATACTGTCCCAAATGTCCAGAGCTCATTTTAAATTAGATTGAAATAATAAGGAAAAGGTTCGCTCTGCAGGTCTTCATTCATTGTCCAGAGAAAGGGACGCTCCCCCCTCTGCAGACTTCCGTAATCTGCTCAGAACTGCCTGTTTCAAAAATAGGACTGTTCTGCAGAGGGCGTCTGAGATGTATTACAGAACACAACGACCACGTGTTGTCTGGTGTTCCACAGAGGTAAAGGTACATAGGTGTTGTTACCCCGGCCGGCTGGAGAAAAGTACTGCTGGTGTTTTCAAACTCCGGCGGCAGAGGACAGGCACGAACTACGGAGCTGTTCGGGCCCGGATCGGGGTCTGTGGCGTTCACCATGGCTACCATGGCAACACTGAGGTTGACACGGAGACCGTAGACCACGGAAAAGCCGAAGAACATCAGCACGGACAGATTGAGCCGAGCTGAGCAGCACCGAGGAGGAACTGTGGTGGACAACAGGGAGAACGGGGAATAATTTAATCTGGGTGAATGAGACTTACCCAGAATAAAAAGAATTCTTCATGCACATACTGAAAACACTAGAATATTCAGAGCAAAAGTAAATAGATCACTGGATGTGTGGAGGGTAAAATGACTCAGTCAAGTGAATCTCTAAAGATTCTACGGACTGTTCCTTTAACCCCTCTAGTTTATGTCTCCTTATGTCAGCAGGAGGCGACTTTACAGCAGCAATCCAGTGGTCAGCTACCTACATAATATATTACACAACAAATAACCTCTAACAATCCGGTGCTGATGCAGTCAAACACAGTTAAACAATCAGCGCTCATCAAAGACTTGGTCAGAAATATTTATCGATAATTAATGACTCAAATTTATTTTCTATATATATTTTTTTTTATTCAGGTGAATTAGATTTTTCTCCGCTGACGTGAGGTAAAACCCTTGTACATCTACGTGACTTTTTGCAGATGACAACACACCCGCATCACTCGTGATGAGCGGTTCGCAGTCCTCGCTCTCGTCCGCCGCGGCAGAGTTGATGGAGTACGAGTTGGGCGTCGGCATCGCAGCAGGCTGAGGGAGGTGGTGTCCCAAGTGACGTCACTGATCCATGGCGGATGGGAAATCTGCCAAGACAAGCAGGAATGAACCCGGCAGATTATCTCACAAGAGGGAGATACGAGATGGACGGGAAAAATAGGACGCCGATATTTATCAGCAAGAAAACACACGTGGAGCTCAGTGATACAAGTGATGTTACACAAAACAAAAAGGCTGAATGTCGACTGTAGTTTCCTTGTTTGTCCTCAGCATTTGAGGAACTAGGAACAAAAACAGCTGCAGCACCTGTAAAAAGTGTTACTTTTAAAATCTATCGTGAATTCAATCATCAGGATATACGTGTCTTTCTGAAACCTATTTCAGACGTGTGGGCCCGTTGTTTCTGGTGTCACACCACACTGACATATTGAGGAACCGAGCAAAATAACTGTTGCTTGGCGATAATATAACACATTATAACATGTTTTGGGGGGTGGGGTTGCATTTCATGCCAACAGACCCATTTTTTGTAATTTTTTTAACATGTAAGGCACATTGGAGCATTTTAATGTGCCATAAGTCTTTTATGTCATTTCATGCTTTATTTATCATCTGAACAGATAGCTCTAACATTGTGTGCCAACGTGTTCCTGCCAGAAAATAACATGACAAAGCATGTTGTCTTTTTTTGCCAAAAGCAGTGTGACCTGTGACTACAGAGTATGTGTTTGTGAAAGTATGTGTGAGTGGATCATGAGACCCTCGATAAACGTCCTGTCTGAAACAATTAATGGATTATAATCCTCTGTCCGCAAATGACAGTCTGGAAACATGTGCGTGTTTTATGTAGGATACCGTTTGTTTGTTTGAATTTAAATGATTAAAATGAATACCTGATAATGAGGCAGCCGATTTCATCAATTTAGTCATGTTGGATTGGCCAATATCAAAGTTGGTTCATGAGTGCTGAAATAAAAATGTTGGTCAAATTTTGACATGAAAATAAAATATATGTTTTTTTTTTAAAAATCATCAAACATACGATGAGTCAACATCATCATCTTGATCTTCGCTCGACTATGGAAAACATTTTAAAGCTGTTTACAGAATGTTTATAATAAATATTTCATTTACATCTAATACGAATTCATGTAGTTTTGTAGGACAAAGTACTTGATATTCAACGATTAAAAACACCACAATACATTTCATTCACAGTAGAGTGCACAATGCAAATATCATTTGCTCCCCAGAATTCTGATATTTGCCCTGAACATTCAGTAGTTGTGGCGTTTTGTTATTCTACCCTTAATAATCAATAACTGTTTTTTGACCTGACTGATGATGACATGTTGAACTTGTTGTTTACGTTGCACTTAAAAGGACCAAACCAAATTGTAAATGAGGTCTGGACAACCGGCAACCACTAACAGCTGGAAATAAGTGTAAGTTAAACTGGTAAAATACAGCATTGTAGTACACGTTGGAGCAATCTACGTATAAATAATCTAACGTGCTGCTGACACCACTCTTTGTACGAAGCTAACATTTATTTAAGCTAGCGAGAAGTTCTCGGCATCAACTGTAAGATAGTAAGTTATGTCATGGTATCATGTACACATAATATCGGTATAATAAAACCGTAATTAACTCGTCTACATCCTATATTGTCAGCACACAACACCTGGGTTTAAGTGGAAGCAAGCAGAAATGTAGCTGTCACGCTAGCTACACCTGCGGCATTAAAAGTCACAACAAGGCTGAGCACTCGAATACAGCCTACCTGGGAGAAAATACGGAGGCAGTGTGACTCATTTACTTAGCAAACAACGAGGAAGTTTTCTCCCTTTCGCTGCCGGCGAACATTTGGAGCAACCAATGACTGTTTTCACTGCAAGTGAAAAAAAAAAAAAAGAGAGAGAGCGAACACAATCACATGAGCAAGTCGAGTTCAGGGCCCTGTGTGGAACCCTCGATCTACATTCTAACTGGATTGGCTACAGCCAAGGAATCATATATGACGAGACAGGTGTATCTTTTATAAGTCAGCTCTACGAAAGCCACGTTGAGCACGTGACCAAAGCTGACCAATCCGCTGCAGTTTGACGTTATACCACCAAAGAAACAACGTCGGACATTAACTTCACTTTCGTATCTTTCCGTTAGAGTTTAGTTGTTGTCACATTCCCCAGCTGTCAACTACTTTAAAGCTCGTCTGGACGAAACACACTTCCGCATATCGACCGGACTGTGTTGTTATGGCAACGAATCCGCCTCCCGTTTGTTGTGCCACACTGAAGTGAAACCAGCTGCAGATAGTTGGCAATTACTTTTTCACGTTTTCAAATAACCGTGTATTATACCGGTATTATCTCACCATGGCCCACTACAGAGTGAGTACGCTTGGACTTCTTCCTGCAGCTGGTAATTTTAACAGTAAATTGTTGTAGTCGGTTGTTGTTGTTTTTTACGACGCTTGTGCTAACTAGCTAGCTAAGTAGCAGCGTTGTCGGTCCGGTTGAGGAAACAGGTGCTTCTTTTTAACATTTAACATTTTTAACATTTATCAGCCCAATATCTGTTGTTTCAGGCCTCTGAGTCGAAGCGAGAGCAGTTCAGGAGATACCTGGAGAAGTCTGGGGTAATTGACACAATAACTAGTGGTAGGTTAAACCCTGTTTTAGGTACCCCCCCCACACACACACACACTGCTTCTTGAACGTTTCATGTGTCCTCCATAGTTTTGGTGGCACTTTATGAAGAGGCTGACAAACCCAACAATGCACTGGAGTATCCTTTTCATGAAAAAGTCTTCAAGAAATAACTTCGCATTGGTTTGAGGATACAAAGCATTTGTTGCTTCAAATCGGCCAGACCTTGTCTTCCATTTGCCTACAAGCAGCAAAACTACATTTATCTTCATTTACATGCCCAGTAAAGTTCGGACTCACCTCATCATTGTTTCTTGTATTTGTACGACTTTCTCCATTGTATACACATACTGAAGATGTCAAATATATGAAGCAAGATGGATGGAATGATGTAGCAAAGTAAAGTGCCACTTCAAGACTAGAAAACCATTGACGACCTCATGCACTTTGAGAGAATGAGGAATCAAATATAAAAGGTGTTGAGTTATTTCACTTTCTTACGACATTCAGTATATTCAGTTTTGATTAAAATTGTCATGAAAGGAAATAAAACACTGAGGGTGTGTCCAAACGTTTGACTGCTGGTTAAACTGAATTAGCCAGTTTGTGGGTCGATTTTCAAGTGTTTACCTGAGCCATGTTCCCAGTTACATAAAGCTGCACCTGGGTGCAGCCAACATGGTGTCGCCTGACAACGAAGATCTGCGCATGGAGCTGGCAGATCTTCAGCAGAAGTGCAACCTGCTCATGGAGGAGAACAAGGAGCTGAAGAAGCAGGTAGGACACTGAAAATGCAATCTGTCCAATCCAGCTGTTTCCCATTTTTAACCCCCGTGTTCCAATCGTTTCACAGCTGATGCAGTACGAGCCGTCATCTGAGGAAGGAGCAGCAGAATAGAAATCGGGGGGGGGGCTTATAGGTTAAATGTCAAACAATGGCACATGTGGTCAGACAGATGTGTTTATTGTCAGTAATGGATGTGCAGTGAGTACAACATCACTGTTAGTTTCTGTTGTGTATAAAAATGGAATGTTTACTTTCTTGTAAATAAAAATGATTGAACATTCAGCATTGCTGCTTAAAAAAAAAATCCAAACAATTCTTTTTTTTTTTTTTTGAGCCAAAAGTTTCATCAGTGTAAAACAATGTTTATATTGAACAAGCAGAGTAATTTAAATGAACTCTCAAATATCATTTGGACACCAGCGATGCCCGAACACGTCAAGTAGAAAAACGATTTTAATAAAGCAACAAATACATGTTCCTGTCACATCTAATAAAAAGATGCTATGTTCCACAGTGGCGGACACTCAAACTGGATATCTCAGGTCATGTTGGAAGAGGATGGATTGAAATGTAGTTGCGTAAGAGCAACGGCTGCTTGAAACGGTTATAGATTTGTGAGGTTCAGTTTCCACTTGCAGTTAATTATCCCAGCAGAGGGTTTCAGTGCACTTAGGTTGCCAAATTACAGGTCCATCTGGATGCCTGGAACACCCTGAGCTCGGCCTGCTGTGGGTATGACCTCCGTTTGTCGGCCGTTCTTATTAAAGTGGTGGTTTAAATGAATGAACAATCATATTTTGGCTTTAGAATCTCACGACCTGAACCTGAACACACACAACGCCAGTGGTACCACGACAGCACACCAGAAACATGGTGCCTTCAAAAGATATTGAAGAATTCTTGACTTGGCATATCGATTACACGGAACATACAAACACACCCAGAATTTGTCCTCTGCTTTTGACTCAGGAAGTGAACCGGCACCTCCCCGGCCACCCTCCGGTCCCACAGCCAAGTCTCTACTGACGGATTCATACTGCGAGGTATGTCGGAGGCCTTTGCTCCTGAGCTAACTAGCATTAGCCAAATGTAGCAGTGATACCCCAAGACACCATGAGCACCCCCCTCCCTCCTGTGGCTCCACACAGAGAGCTTTCTATACGGTCAGAGTGACTTGGAGTCTCACAGGGAACCGATCAAACACTTCTGAGTGACAAGTTAGTGCACAACTGTCACTTTTTGGCTGCTGAAGCCATAATCTCCATAACTAAGGCTCGTTTCGATGTCTTTCAGAGGACAAGGGCGTGAAAAGGATTTGAGTCTGGTTTATATCTGCAGGTCCGTCGGGGCCCGTCTGCTGCTGGCACTGCTCCCCGCTGACACCCGGCGGTTCGGGGAGGAGGTAGTAGGGCTGTTACTCTCTCGGCTGTGGCGAGAGACAGAGCTCAGCTCACCAGCGGAGTCCGGGCTCTGGGGCCTGCTCGGCCTCTTCATGTCTGACTTGGCAAGCACCCGGGCTCTGGGGCCGACGCAGCCGCTGCGTAACTTCATGCTGCTGTTCCCGTGGTAGGAATCACCACTGTCCGAGCCGTTCCCCTCCACCACTGTGGAGCAGTTCCACTGTGGACTGATCCTCCTCGACTTCCGCGCGATCACCGATGACACGGCACAGGACGCGGCAGGGAGGGTGGGATACTCGGAACTTGCGCACCCCTGGGTCTCGTGATGAGGAGGCAGGGTTTCCTCTGGCTCGTCCTGTTTGTCTACAGGAGGGGAACGGGTGTCGCTGCTCGTGTTGTTGGAGTTGCTGTTCTGCTCTGTGGGGCTTGGCCCTCTGTCCTTGCTGTTGTGACTATCTGACCTGACCCCAGGATCTCCCTGTATTGGGACAAAGGCAGAGGCGGCGTTGAGAAGCGGGTAATTCGGTCCATTAGCTTGCTTCTCCAGCAACAACGTATATCCACTTGGGGCTGTGGGAATAGTGGTTTTGCAGCCCCCAGAGGGACCCATGCAAACCTGATGCACAACCGAGTTCTTTTTGGACTTGCTGACATAATAGTCATCAAGGTCATCCTTAATATGCGGGTAGTAGTCCAGAATACCTTTTTTGAGCTTCTTGTAACCCAGGTGCATAATCTCAAGAAGGCTGAGAAACAAGGAGATGCAGGCAATGACTTGCATGAACATCATGAACACCGTTTTCTCCGTGGGCCTGGACACGAAGCAGTCCACCGCATTGGGGCAGGGCTCCCTCTCACACTTGTAAAGAGGGCTCAGGCGGTGGCCGTAGAGGAGGAACTGGCCCATCATGAAGCTGACCTCCACCACGGAGCGAGTGACTATGTGGGCCACGTACGTGCACAGCAGAGAACCCCTCAGCGGTGCCTTGTTGAGCTTCCCTTGCTCCAGCTGCCTCATTTCCTTCTCAATCCTCCTCCGCGCCTCCACCAACTCCATGTCCACTGACTCGAGCTCCCGACGGAGAGCCACCTTCTTGCAGTGGCGCTCCTTCTCCAGAGCTCGTAGCTGGTAGATGGCGTGGCCCATGTAGACCAGGGAGGGGGACGAGACAAAGATCACCTGCAGCACCCAGTAGCGAATGAGGGAGATGGGGAAGGCCTGGTCGTAGCAGACGTTGCGGCAGCCGGGCTGCTCCGTGTTGCAGATGAAGTCTGACTGCTCGTCGTTCCACACGTCCTCCGCGGCGACGCCCAGAACCAGCATCCGGAAGATGAACAGGATGGTGAGCCAGATCTTTCCCACCATGGTGGAATGGATATGCACCTCCTCCAAGATCCCACCAAGGAAGTTCCAGTCTCCCATTGCTTTTTTCGGTTTTTTTTACTTTAGAAGAGCTGCAAGTGGTTTGGATGTAGAATGTTACACAAGGTCATTATCAGACCAAAGAAATCAATTGGAATGCAGGTCAGTACATGTTCTTGAGACAAGAACATAAGTGGTCTGAACCAATTTCTTCATACAAACATCTTGAGAAAGGTTGAAAACCACCTACCGTCCATCTTGGATATGAAATGTACCTGCAAAGGCCTTTTTGCAGTTCTGCTGCTGCTGGAAAGTCCTACATGCTGATTCCAGGCTGAGAGAAAAATGGACACTAACAAACCATCTGACCAGATAACATCAGTGGCTCACAGTCTGTGAAAGATCAATACTGTTGCTCTGCACGGTGACCCCAGCAGGATTAATGGACCGCCTGTCGATCCCTGACAGTCATTAGGGGTGAAATACGGTGCATACGGTGTCGCCTGGTTACAGTTAACCCCAGAACACCATGATCCCGTCACATCGGCACCTTTCAAAGGGAAACCAGTGTCTCTGGGGCTCCACACAAGCTGCTCTGGAAAGTTCTCATTTTATTACAGATGAAAAATGCTGGTGTCAATCTATTGTCAACAAATCCTCAGATCTGGGAATTGATAATCTGCTAATCGTATATAATTATACAACATTCATTATTCAGTTTTCTTCAGATAGAAAATTACCGGTTGGACTGTTTATAAAGCAAAGCAACATGAAAACTTGCTTGTCGACTGAGGTTTAATTGTTTATATTGTGACAAATTTCTCTTTCTCTAGAAATCATTTTTCTCATATGAATATACTTTAATATATTTTTCCCCAGAAGTACACCCCTCGTTAAGGGTTCACATCAGTTTCAAGTCATTTAGTCCAAAAAACGCTTTATCTCTGCGTCACGTTTCTTTTCTGAAGTTTGAGTCCAGCTTCACACTGCACACGCTTATCAAAGTTTCTGTCGATATCAGAGATCAATGAGACACGTCCGATTTCACACATGGTCGCTTCTTCGCAGGGAAATGACTGTTCCATTAGAGGAACGCGATCGATGTGTGAGGACGGCGGGCCTGTTTCCATGCAGCAGCGCTTCAGAGGATTAGTCATTAGCATGTAGACGCAGGTGTCTGAGGGGGGAGGTTTCAATCCTGAGCAGGAGTTTTCCTCCAGAGAATTGTTCCTGTTAAAGATCGTTCTTATTTTATAAACAACGTATCGATGCAATAATTAAAGTCGCCTCGACGAGCCCAATGGATAAACTCGAGCAAACACTGTCTTATACTGAGCGTTAGCAGTTTATTACTCAAAATAAAACATGCAGTGACAAAAATTCATTCTGAAAGAAAAGAAAACATCAATGTTTAGAGCCATATTTGAAGAAATATTCCAATCTGAAATACCTTTTGTGAAAATGTCTTCTCTTCAGGGAATCACTAGCATTTGAACATTTTAAAAATGGACTGTTTCTGTGTACGAAAAGTACTAGACAAACTGTTTTTTTTTTTAATCCTCTCAGACAGTAACTGGCTCTGTTTCACGGCATGAAAATCAACTCAAAGCAACGTGATCCCTGCTTGAAAAAGAATCCCTCGACGTGAGCTGCTGTTAGAATCCAAACATCACGTACTCATTACAACTTAAAATAAACACTGACGTTCCCCTAACACACACACACACGTAGAAGAAAGGAGGACAGAAGGTACCACAGCGTTGAAATACAGCCAGCAGTGAAGTCTAAAGGTGTAAATTTAAAAACAAACTCACATCAGACTGGATTTTCTTTAAAATACTGAATGTTGTTTTTAGCAAAAGTTGGTGCATAGGACTTAGAAAACAAATCAGTTGACTGAATATGTAAAAAAAAAAAAAACTTTTCTCAGCCAGCTACCACTGAACACAGAAACATCTTCCTATCAGGTAATATACCAAACCAAACTATGGAACCACGTAGATTTTCAGCTGCAGAACAAAACCTCTACCGGCGGTTCAGTGGACGTTACATTCATGTCAACACATCTCTTCTCCACAAACCTGCTCTGACTGACTGAACCGCACTCATGAGGGGAGGCTTCCTAACGTCCTCCTGACTTGCGTCCGGCCCAGGAGCGGGACCGCGAGCGGGAGCGGGACCTTGAAGCGGAGCGGGACCTGGAGCGGGAGGGGGTGTGCGTCCGCCCCACCTCCTCCTCGGCGTAATGGGCGGCCGGGTCGACGGCCTCTTGTGGGGACACGGATCTGGACTGTGATCGGGATCTTCCTCTGGACTCCCTCTGAGGCCTCGGCCTGTATCTGACACAGACAGACAGTTCAACGGGGCTTTGACGCGTCAACGGGGACCGGACATCGAACCCGTCACACACAGGCCACGTGCACACCGAGACACTTTCCGAAGCTCGGGACGTTTCCTGTTCTGTGTTTTAGCTTTACTCCCAGCAATAGTGACTGAAACTGAGCAAGTCTCGTTGCTGTAGTAACTGACAAAAGCCATTTTCCTCTCACATACTGAATCACATAATACCTACGAAATACCACTACCAAATCACATAATGTATTTTTTTTTGGATGAACCAAAGAAATACAAAAGTTATTTGCTCAGCAGACAAGTGGCGCCCCACATCCTTTCTCCGTTTTTGGTCATTTCAAGCGCCACCTACAGGTCTGGGGTATGAACTACAGCCTGTCCAGTCGTTAACAATGGATCCATTTGGATGCAAATGATCAGGGTGAGATGCCAATGAAGACGAGCTGATGTACCTTTCTTCCTCACGGCTCCTGCTTCTTCCTCTTCCATACATCCGTCCACGAGAGCTGAGGAGCAAAATAAGACGGTCACAATCAAAGAGACATCAGGCCAACAACAAACACGTTGTCCCTGAAAACCCACTTGTGAGGACTTTCGGATCGCCTGCGGCGCCGATCGTACGACGGGCTGCGCGACCGGTACCGCTCATAGCTGCGGCTCCGTGAACGTCTGCGGCGGCTGTCGCGGTCGTAGTCATCATATCGAGAGGATCGACCAGGAGAACGCCTTTCCTTTGATTTCATCTGGTTTGGCGCTGTTGTTACAGGGAAAGAGGGGTGAGGAGGTTTTCCAGCTTCTACGAATATCGGGATTTGATCACAAAATGATAAAAGGAACTTACTCTTTCGGTCTCCTTGAGCAAACTGGATCTCAATCTGACGGCCACACACCCACTTCCTGTCCAGGCTGTGGAGAGCATCTTCTGCATCGCGCACATCTTCGAATGTGCTGAGTGGTTAAGGGTTTTTGTGTGCACTCAGTGTTGGAAAGGCAACAAAACTGCACATCGGATTTTCTTTCATTTATCTAAATCACGTGACCAAATGACAAAAACTACTTGCCCTCAAAAATAAATCCAATCCACTACTGTGGTTTCACCGTGTGTGCGGATTTGTCGCTTTGTTCAATTTGTGTGGCCTGAGACAAACATACGGTCAAGAAGGCGAGGAACAAACAAACACATGCTCTGTTGGTTTCTGTACACACGAGATGAAGGAAGTTTCTCGAGCAAAAATAACCGCCGGAGGGATCGGGACTGAGCAGATCCAATCACATTGAGTAAATCGTTTTGATTGGAAATTACAAATGACATCACAGGGAAAGCTGATTTGTCGTCATGTCAGATTTGTGGATTGGTCTTGGGAGGATACAAAATAAATCAGACTTGTTACCTTGCCCATGCTGGACTTTGAACTTGATCTTGATCTTTACACTCTTTAATCGACTCCCAGAGAGACTTGCGTTTCCTGCTTGCCTTTTCCTCTTAAACCTCTTTTCTTTTCCCAATTCTTTGCCGCCATATCCAAGCTTTGTCTCTGTTCCCTTTTCCTCTTCATGCTTTACTTTCTCTTTTCAATCTTTTCCCCTCCCTCTGTTCCTGAAGGTCTGTGTGACTTGTCTTTACAGCTACTCTACACGGGTCTTTGTTACTCTTTGTGGCTGGTTCCACAACTGGATGCTTTTACATTTTCTGAAGCAATAACAGAGAAATACGTGCGTTAGATATTCAATCAAATTATGTGCAAGTAAAAAAATAAATGTAAAAAAAAAAAGACATCAAATTTTCTCTGCTGAAAGGAAATGATGTGTTAGCTTGAGCAGAAATAGTTCACACTCATTGGGAAAGGATATTGAATGTATGCAAATCCTCTTGGTTGACGTGTATAGAAGTCAAGTGGGATGTAGACATCTATTACCGGCCCATAGCGGCCAAACTCACGCCGCAAATCCTCAGGCCTGAACACCGTAGATACAAGTGTGACTCCACTGACCATCATTGACAAACCTCTCTACATCAGCCTGGGGCCCCGTTTCATTACGTAGGTGAAGTGAAACACTGAAATGAGGAAAACTGTTCATTTCCGGGTTCATTTTCATAACTGAAGTGTGTTGGCCATGTCATACACTACCTTTTTCCTCCTTTCAGGGTGAACAAACCTGCTTTGTGAAAACAGGCCCCAGTAACAGCTGGGCAAGCAACTGGTGGTGAGCTTCAAGTACAGTTCAGCTAATAAATACACATTTCAACTCCATCAGGCAAGTGAGCCACCTGTCGATGTGGTTTCCCTGTCCTTTAATCTGCACCACCTGCTGCTCACCCAAACACAAAAAACATCACTTGTCTTCCAAACATTGTCTGCAACAATAGATGGGTTTGACTGTCACTTTTTTTTGCTTTAACTGCAAATCCAAACTCTTAAATTTGTTTTCATTTCCCCGTAACATGACATTTGAGGATGGGGAACTAACACCAGTACAAAACTGTCCATTTGCCTCAAAAGTTGTTGAGTTTTATTTATGAAAACGAATGAAACCCATATTATAACTGGATTATTGATAAATGTAAAAAATAAAAATAGATTTGTTTTGCTTGATGTTATGAGAGATGAAAAATGAACGAATGACTGCTGTGGCAGTTCTAAAAACATCGACATATAACTCATTCAAATATTTATACATGTATGATGTATCAATCTCGCTGCAATATTTCATTTGAAAAATAATTCCAGCGTTTGTTTGGAGGTTGTGTGGTTTACGTAATCGTTCGTAAAAAAGAAAGTTGTATGTAACTGACTTGAAAAAATATGTCAGTTTATGTCTATTTTTGAGATGCTGTAAAATGAAAATCTTCTGTGCAACTACACGAACGTTAACGTTTTTTAAGTAAAAAACGTATTTTCCAACGAAATCAGACCCAGATTAAGTCCGTAAGACGTTCACATATATATGAATATTTACTTTCAGCTGCACAAAGCTAACTTTTGTTATTACGTTCGTTCTAATATGTGACTTCAGCTAGGTAGCTAGCTAGCGTTAGCAACGGAAATTACCGACTTGATACAAACGGTTAACACTACAAAGCGAAATAATTACGTTAGATAAAAGTTAAGGTGTCATTGTGGCCTTCTTCGGCGGCTAAACGACCGATTCCACATGCTACAGCAAACGCACACAAGGAACGGAACGCAAACAAAGAAATGTTTAACACCGTGGGGAAAATAATCTATATACTTTATCTACCAAAACCGTTTTAATTGTGACTGGTTGGTTATTTCGAATCACACTAACGTATATATCTTTTACGTTCAACGCCGCACTGATTTCAACGTAACCGTAACTTTGTGCTATTTTGAGGCGCTGATACGCAAGCTAGCTGGAAGGCTAACTCGGCCAGCTAACGTTGGTCAGTCGTCGTTGGTTCGATGCCTGTGAATTTTTAACTCACCTGGACTCGTCGGAGATGTTTCGGACGAACAAAGATGTGTTTGGAGGCCGCATGTATCTGGCCATAGAGGTTCACTCAACCAGAAGAAGAGATTTTTTTTCGTGCGGAAAAAAGGGAAAACTGCGGCAGTTGGAAAATATGTAACGCATGCGCTTAGCTCCGGCGCCTTGTTTCTTCTTCGTCGGTTTTTTTATAACAGTAAAACAGTCATACCGCCCCCTATCGTTTAAATACTATTACATCGCCCACAGGTGCAAGACATTAACCACATTGAATAAAACCAAAGACGCAATTTAGATTATATTTGCATTTCTACATACACCTATATTAGTAGAATTCCTACTACTAATCTGTTCCATATTGCTCATTCACTGAGGATGTTCTGATCAAGATCAAAACATTAAAATGACATGTTTTCCACAAATAGGCAATGGCAATCTTTTATTTCATCTTTGCTTCATTTTATCATTTTACAAATCTTCTTCTCTGGCTTCAATTTCTCTTTCCAAATACAAAAATACTTTAACTGGCATAAACTAAAAGCAATATACATATTAAGGCAGACGTGCAGGCAGCAAGAGCTCAGGCGATCCAGTGCAGAAATATGATAAGTCAGTCTAAAGCTCCATTCCAATAAACTTTGTGATTCATCCCAGTTACCAACATAAAATGAATAGTTAGAAAAACATTCACATTATAAATAGTGAGGAACATCTTGAACGGAAATCCTTTTTGTCTGCAGATACCATGATGTGAAGTCCCTGAGAGAAGAAATGACTATTCATGCAGAAACCCTTGTCAGACAATTAGCTTGTTGTAAAATGTAAATTGTGATATTGATAAGTCAATATTTCTCCATGCAGACGTGACCAACCAACATGTTTGATGAAGCTTTCTACTGACGAGAAACAAGCAGAGGACTCTGTAAACATCTTAGCTGAACACTAATATCACACATGTGCGTGGTGGTTAATGACTGAAACACAGACGCGCTGTACATCGAGGACCAACACCAGAGCAACAAGAAGTCGACAATGGATTTGTGAAGGCTTCCGGTGAATTGTATTTCCACCTTTCCTTTTAAAACGTTGTTGGAATGTCACTACCCATAAAGTGCCGTTACTGTTCCGACTGTGGTTCCCACAGACGTCTCTGGTGCCGTGGAAGCGCCTGCGTCCGGATACTTGGACTGCATTTTTATACAATAGGAGGAAGTGGAGGTGTGCCGTGTATTATTAACCACGGTCTTGTGGCGCGTACGCTTACCTGAAGGAAATGTCATTAGCTTAACAAACGGACCGGACAAACTGAAATTCTGACCTGATGGTGGCGCTACATGAACAACAAAGATAAAATGTCAGAGAAGACATTGGTCTGGAAAAACCCCACGAACGTGCTTTGACAGAAAATATTTCGTCCGTCCATGACTTCTTTGGTGCAATCAGGGCAAAGATCAGTCAAAGCCTTCTAGCTGACCAACTAGCAGGGACACACTGACCACCTGACCTCACCTTCCTGTGCTTCCTCATCAGCTGCTGCTGATTCTGACACGTCTGGCATTCAAGCAAACGCCCACTTCGGAAACTGCGACTGTGCTCTCGTCTCTGTGAACTTCTGGGCTGTGTGTCACATCTGACAGATGGTGAAGACACAATAATACTTATGCGGAGGTTAAATACACAAATCTGAAACATGGTCAGTGGTGTGAGCTTTGGCCATCTGGTACATAAAACACAGAACCTGACCAATAATAATAGATACAATACAGACTCAGACCACAATGTAAAACGCTTTCCACTCATTAATAACAACGGATAAGTGACTATAAACGTGCCTCATCAGGAGGGGAGGGAGCCGTCCCCTCCGTCTTTCTCCTTTGGACCCGGGTCGCTGAGGCAGCGGGACAGTTTCAGCTCGTCCTGCTTGTCGCCGCTCCGACTCGGCTGGGCCTCGTTCACCAGGCTCACAGTGTTCCTACGGCCGGGATCAGGCCGAGCCGTCGGGTCTTGGGGACTCTCGCTGTCATCGTACGTGTAAACCTGGTTTTCTAGTGGGGAAGGGTGGACACAACGTTAGGGACTTAAGATCAGGTGTCATAGCTAAGCATTAATACTATGTGCTGTGACGGGAAACGGTAAACTGACCTGAGTCGAAGCAGACTTTTCTCACAGACGGTTTGGGCTCCGGGCGGTTTGCAGGGACGGTGAGGTAGTGACTCATCTGGGAACGAGATGAGTCAGACCTCCACCAATCAGCTCATATCCAGCCAATGTCATCGTCCTCCATTCATTGATCTCCTCTAATCAATTCATTGATCATCAAACATAACTTTGTTACAAAAACAATCATTAGACACCTTGTTACACTAATCATGACCTCTGACCTCTAGTTTTTCTTTTTTGTGAGAACGACAAAGGTGGAACTGAGACTCAGATCCTCCCACATGAGTTGGTCTTATCTCCTCAGAGACTCCGCTCGTCAAACGCCTCCGTGTCGAGATAAACCGCTGCAGCTCAAACTCACCCTCCGCTCCATCTCCACCCTCTGCTTCCTGAAGCGAACCTCGCTCACATTGTCCTCGAAGGGGTCCGTCATCAGGTCGTACGTGATGTTGTGTCTGTACGAGCGAAGCTGCAAAACACGGGCGAGTAAAGAGTGTTACAACGGGCCGGAGGAGCCCAGACACCCACGGACTGACGCGTGGACCTCCTCACCCTCTGTCTTGTCTTCTGCATGTTGGCCCGTAGAATCTTGCGGATCTCCTCCTCGCGACTTTTCGAGATGCTCGGTATGGCCCTTTGTTGGGGTGGCTCCTTCGCCTGGATGTTTCTGTGGCGGCGCGTGACGAAGAACAATTAGATCTCAGAAAAAAATGATCTAGAATGAAGTCGTTACCTTTAGTGAGACACTGGCCTGAATCTATTGATTCATCTTTATATCTTAGAACGACTGTTTTCACCTTTAGAACCCTGAAGAATAGACTTATTTGTTCTCGATGGGTTCAGAAACACACGCTGATGACCCTGTGACACTATGCTACCACGAATGGTGTTAGTGTGAACGCGTCCGCAGCAACTCCGAAGGTGTCAAAGGCTGAACGGATAAATATCTCCGCTGACGTCCGTCAGCACGTGTCTGCTAACCGACTCCACGTTTCGTTCCGGGTACTCGGGACGACGACTTACTGCATGGAGACAGGTGACACCGGTGACGGCAGCTTGGCAGCGCTGCCGCTCTCCACCAGCATCATGGCCTGTTTCATCTCCAACTTGTTGTAGAAGGAGATGAGCTGGGGCTCGGTGGAGCGTTCGCCCGCGATCAGCCACTTCTTCACGTACGCCTTGTTGAAGCGGTTCAGCCTGGGTGAAACACGGCGTGAGATCAGAGCTGTGGAAAATTTCATCGAAGAGAGATGACTGAATTCTCCCATCATACTTGTCTTTCCAGTGGTGATGTCCATAGTGACCACAGATGTCTTCAATTCCTGTGAGAAGATGATCGAGGAACTACAGACACAAAGCAAACAGTCACAAATAATGTCCCATGTGAATCTGAATTCAAAGTTTGTGTCCTCACCTGCGTGTGAATCTCCTCGTTAATGGAGCCTTTGCTCTCCTTCTTCTTCTTCACGGCCAGAAGCTCCACCAGAGGTCGGATGGTCATTCCCTAGGGGAGGAACAACTTCAGTTAACACTGATTCAATACGCGGTGAACTTTATTTACAGTTGTTATTTTAACCTAATATCGATTAGTATCATAAGGGATGAGCAATGTGACATTCTCACCTGAACAAAGACCGTGAAGAAGATGACTGTGATGATGGCGGTGAGGAACATGTCCTTCATCTTGTTGTCCGTCAGCAGGAAGCCCAGTGAGAACGCGATGGCCCCTCGTAGGCCTCCGTACGCCACGATGAACTGGTCCTTTTTGGTCAACTTCACGATACGGAACTCATTGATGATGTATGTGAGGCCGATGACGCCTGCAACGCACAAAACCAGGGGAACCAGGTGAAGGAGTCTACATAACCAACCTGTTTGAGTTCCGTTCAGAACCCACCAAGCTCCATTCACCCACTACCTCACAGCCTCAGAGAACCTTGGAGAACACGACAAAAAACTTACCGAGCACTCTGGATACGAGGCAGAGGACGACCGTGACGACGACGAAGGTCCAGTTCCAGGCGTGAGGACCGGCCACTGTGGAAACACCCAGAAAGATGAAGATGAGCGTCTCACTCACGCTGCTCCACATCTTCAGGAAGTATTTGATGGTGGTGTACGACTTGTGCGATATGTTGGCCTCGACGTACGGCCGCATCATCACACCACATGCTATCAATCTGTGCAGGAAGAGAGAAGGAAAACCAATGTTTACTTCACACACTGACACATTGGTCTACGAGGTTCTATCGTCGTAAAGCGTCAACCTACGACATGATTCCGGACAGATGGAAGACCTCGGCGGACAGGTAAGCCATGTAGCTGTACAGGAACACGAACAGAGGCTCGATGACGCGCGTGTGCGAGGTGAAGCGCGACGTGAAGGCTCCCAGGACACCGTAGATCGCGCCCACCAAGACGCCACCGACCGACACCACAAAGAAACAGACGACACCGAGGAGGGCGTCGCCGACCGTCACAGTCCCGGCATGAGAAAACTCCTCAAACAGGTGGTACAACACCTGACGGACAGGGGGAGAAGTTACACACTGGTTTTGTCACTGAGCTCTGGTGCAGTTTGTTGTTTAGACACTTTTTTTTCCAATGTCAGATTCAAATAGGCAGATACTTCAATCGTCCGTTTTAATTTTCATCTAAAAATAATAATCATTATAATATATTCATACATTACATTCAGTTGATTATGTTTGAAAAAAGACACACTGCTCTGGCGTCCTGAATAGCTGTAACTCACCACAGTGACAGCGTCGTTAAGGAGCGACTCCCCAAACACGAGGATGTGCAGCAGCTCGTTGATGTGGATCTCCTCGAACACGGCCAGGACGGCCACGGGGTCCACAGCAGAGATGATGGAACCAAACAGCAGGCAGGACAGCAGGTCCACGCTGGCCAGCTGTGCACCTTCTAACTGGCACACGGCGTACATCATCCCCCCGATGAAGAAGGCGTTCCACAGGGTTCCCACCACGGCAAACACCAGGATGGTGCCCAAGTTCTCTGTGAAGGCCCTGATGGGCAGGAAGTAGCCTGCATCGAGGATGATGGGGGGCAGCAGGTAGAGGAAGAAGAGCTTGGAGTCGAGGACGGGGGCTTTTTCTCCGACAGCTTTGATGATGCCGCCCACGAGAAGGCCGACGAAAATCAGCAGGCAGCTCTCCGGAACCACGTTTGACACACGTGGAATGATGTGGAACCCTGTAGAGGAACCACGACCCAGGAGTTGATTTCAGAATAAAACAATGCAAAAAAACTTTCGCCTCCGTCACTTCGCCTTCTACCTCATACTAAGGACGTTAGCATGATTTTTACTATCATCTTTGTGACCGTCTTGGTCTGAAGTTTGAGATAGACGGATGGAGGGATGGAGGGATGGAGGGATGGAAGGATTGATGTACGACATCAATCCTCGAAAAGAAATTGGCAGAAAGACAAGAAGCCCGACAAAGAACACTATTCAGATACAACAACCATATTTACACTGTTTACATTTCTGAACAGTATGAAATGGTAAAATATGAACTGAGGAGGGGTCACTGGGTCTCTGACAACACTAGAATAATCTCCAGAGCATCACGGACAAGACTTTTGCCACAGGAGATGAACGCATAAATGATAATAAGCTGAACAGGAGGAGGACGAGATGCAACAGCTCGCTCTCTGTTTCTGTGAGGCGGACCAGGCCTCTGTCATGTGACCTGGGTCCAGGCAGCTGCAACCAATGAATCCTTCCATGTTTTCTGCAGTCAGAGGTCTTGTATGCAGCCGCCCGCGCCCCGTCCTCCGCACGGCGTACACTGGGAACTTTGTTATCGAGCAGTGCATTAGGACAGGAAGTCGGACAGGCCCTCTGAGACGGCAGCTGGACGGGCTGATAACACTGATGAGGAGCTGCACTCTGCAGCAACATGGTGGAAGCTGAAAAACTTCAAAGGATACCCCGGCTCTTCTTGAAACACACAACTAAACATACGGAGGTCATGTGATCTATCATGGTTGAATAGTTGTCCTTAACGGTCAAGGATAAATAGTCACTGAGTGGTATTCAACGCATGCAGTATTAGACCTCTGCAGACAGATGGGTTTTATTTAGTCTGGAGTCGACTCCTTTCTGGAGGGACACATTTACAAAGTAATCCCCAAGCATTTGCTCTCACCCGTCAGCACACCCAAAAATACATTTGGACCCAAGTGAGTGTCCGACAGAGACTCAGACAAACAAGCAGCATCAGAAATGTTTCATGAAACTGAAACAGATTTGAACTTGACAGAGTAATTCTCAGTTTTCTCAGTAACCTTCAAGGTTTTCGGACGGCGCAAATAGTCGTGTATGTACGGTACACCACAGAATGCTAGCACGAATGTATCGGCAGCGATACCGTCGGTGGTAAAGGATGAAGATATGAACACCATTTTGCTGACACTGATGAGAAAGTAAATCAGGATTTGGGACGTCACTGTTAATTAGCCAACCTAGTCCCAACGTGCAAAACAGTCCAAAGCCATATTTTTTTCCTCAGATTTGTAAATTTCTGAATTGGTTAATAAGCTGATCAGCAGTTTATTACATTAAATTGATCTTTAAGAAACTTCTCATCACATCATGGCCAAAAGTTCATGTGTGGGGAAAAAAGCGTGCAATACAAATAAATTCAATCTGCACGTTTCAGAAACAATCAGAAAGTACACGCACACATTTTAATATCCAGTTTAGTGGCCTTCCAGTGTTACTGCCCCTCTCCCCAATGATGCCAGGAGGAGGAGGAGGAGGAGAACAGAATCATTTGGCAGCTAACGACCCTTCAATAATTCTACTATTACTCACCAAGTTTCATGAGCAGGGCGAGCAGGATCCACAGGGAGATCGCGAATGGCTTCCTGACGTGGTCGTAGTTGACGGACAGCACCGGGAAAGCCTTCTTGTGAGCCGACGAGTTGCTGTGGTGATGCGGGTCCGGTCCAGTCACCGGATCCCGGCAGCTGTCGTTGCTGCTTCCCGCTGCGGCGCCCCCTTCGCCCCCTTCGCCCCCTTCTCCCACTCCTCCTCCTCCTCCTCCACTCCCGGAGACGACGGCGAACAGAAGCAGCAGGGAAACGCACATCAGGCCCGTCAAACGCACACTCCTCCGGCCGCTGGGTCGCCCCGGGCGGTCGACGGACGCAGCCATCTCTTCCCCTCAGCTGCTCGGCTGGAGATCCGGTGAAGAAGATGGGGAGAGTGCAGCGGGTACAGGCGGGTGCGCCGCGGAGAAGCGCACACTTTTACGCACCGACTCCCCAGGAGCGTTCAAATAACGCATAATTGTGAGAAAACGGGCGGTGGTTTCTGCTGCCGACCCAAAGAAACAAGTTATTGTCGGCCGGTGGGGGAAATTACGTGACGCCTGGCCGGAGATCGTCGGATCACAGTCTGATCCACACACGTTCCTCCATGAACTGTCAATTAACACTACACCTGTCAGACCCACGTCTGTCTTTTTCTCTGGACTGAAAGAGGAAACTCCTACAGCAAAGTCCAGTTAAAGGGACATCTGCTGGAACGGAGGAGTACAGTCACCACAACAAGCACTCATTTTTAAAACGACAGTTTTAGCGATTTAAATACAATTAGCTCGCTTACACTATTGGCTATTAGCTATTCGCTAGCTATAACTATTAACCGTTTTTAACGGCTAGTCTGGGGTATATATGAAACAGTTACTCAGTTAGAGAAGCTTCAGGCCGTTCTGTACTATTTTATAGCTGTTTTCTTTTACCTTGTTGTATTAACGTCATTACTGTTACTGTAGTTTAAACAATTCGGAAAAAACTACGTTCGTTAGCGAGATTGAGATACTAAAATTCGCCACTGAACTAGTTACAACCACAACTATTTTAGTTTCCTTCTTTGGGGTATGCGTTTGTAAATAAACAAAGTTTTAATTAAACAGATAATGCAATTGAGACAGCTAGCTTGAAGTACTTAAAAGTTCGTCATTTAGCTAGTTTGAACCACGTTGCCTCCTGTTTTCCCTCTGAAATGTACAGGTCTGTGCATTTCCTGCGGCACAGGACATGCATGGAGCTTTTGAGCAGATTAGTGGTTTGAAATAACTTTCAGCACAAGCTTAGTTCACTCTTTGTGTCTGTCTGCCCCACAGCAGAGAAGAATTAGCCAAACCAACAAACATGGCTGTTTCCCACAGCTTCATGTCTTCTCCTCTGATGTCTGGTCATCAGAGGCTCACAGAAGCACACATCTACAGGATGTTAGTTTTAAACAGAACACATTCAGTGACAGTGCATTCATGTCAGAGCTAAAAATCACTTTCATCCACATGATTTGATCCATTTACACATCTGCGCACAAAGATCACAGACATTAATGTTTATTTGAGAATTTGTTTCTGAGAACAGTTAAGATAATCGTGTTAATTCATTCTTCTAAAATTCAGTAAAAGCATTAAATACAATGAGTTAAGGTGATGATGCTTTTAAATTCATAATCACAAGTGAATAGAATAAACGAAAGGGAAAATCTGTGTAGATAACAAGTGTCTATCTGAGAAATATGCATAGATGCCATTTCCTCTCATTCCTCAGTGGAGATGAGTGGTAAAATATGCTGCAGGGTTGTATTCTAAATAGGGAAAAGTATAAATATAAATGGAACTGCACACAATAAAGTACAGAAAGTGCACTGGGGGTGATCAGAACATTGTGTTTTAGGATACACAGCCACTGAGGTGACAAAATATAAAACAAAAAACACACTGTTCACCCAAACTTCAAAAATACCATTAGCAGCTGTTATGTAAATAATGTGTTAAGCTGTTATCTTCTCAATCATAAAAAAAATACTGCAGGGGTACTGAAATACATTCCAGTTGTTTTCTTCACCCACTAGAATGTTAGAAAAAAACCTGAAATTTAGAAAAAAAAGAGACAAATCCTTCTGCTGACATCTGAACAATGACTTACATTTTTGCTCGTCATACATTCCTTCAATTGACACATACATAAACCCGCTCGTCCTCCTCAGACACTCATCTTTGACGTCCACAAACATTCTCCCACGTGAATCAGTCTCTTGACTGAAGTCAGATGTCTGTCTGATTAAGCTGCTCTCTTTCTGCCATTTGCCTGGCGCTGTACAGACTCACACACATCCCAACTGCAGCCATCGTCATGGCGATGGGATTGATGAGACTGTCCTGTGGCTGCATCCGGACCTCACCTGATACCTGCCTCTGCAGGGAAGAGAAACGGACAGGCTTGGCTGCACATGTTCACACAACTTTTTTTTATGGTTCAGGTTTGAATGATTCTCACTAATACTGTAACAGATAAAATGTTGAAACAAACCTGCAGAATAAAAGTCCCATCCAGTAGAGTTGCAAGCGATCAGTTTATTCCCAAGCAGGCAATTTTTCAGTTTGTGATTATGGAAATGTTGCACTCAAATTGACTGCAACTTTGATGGATTTGATCACTGAATTCATACATAAATGACCATGTTAATAACATTTGTACACCGTGTTGCCTTTCCAGTGCAGCAATCTGAGGTTATGTAAAGCCTCTGAGATGAGCTCAGATGTATAAAATATTCATTTGTTGCAGTTCTTCAACTTAAAGTACTCAATAAAGACATGAATGGAAAAAAGTGCTGTTAATTATTGATGGGAATTAGTGGCTTCATCACCTCTGTTGAAAGAACGAGATGATGTTTTTGTGTGAATGCATTGAAAAGCTGGTTTCTTAAAGAGGCACACACCTGGAGGAGACGGAAGTATCCTGGTGTCAGTCTGCCCAGTCTGATGATCATTTCTGCTGCTGGAGCTTCTCAGACAAGACAACAACCAGTGGGGG